>JAUEPT010000185.1:0-63052 GCA_030435635.1 Armillaria borealis
TTCGTGATATGAAATATCTGCGAGCATTCCTGAACTGGCTATGCTCATCTTGCACCAGAGCACCTGCAACTTTTTTACTGACCACTCCAATACAGAAACTTTGCGATTGTACCCATCTGTGTAAGTGAACTTGCTTGCAACTGACAGTCGCTAAACCTATCACCAATTAGGCCTATTAATGCTCGGTAAGCGTATTGCTTCTTACCGGGGCTTCTTATAACATGTTATGTATTAGTTCATCCAAAGTAGCGACTACCCTTCCGAACAAAGGGCGGGCACTATATTATGTTCGGGAAAGATACAGCGTCAGTGCTTCATTTTCAATGCCTTCAGTCTGTCTGAACTTGTCGGATCCAAATACTACAGGGGTGTCATATTCTGTTTTCTTGATGCATCGACGGACGGACTTATGGGGTCCAGACGGTAGGGTGAACAATCACATCACTTGCTGTTACTTTGCTGATCCATACCTAATGCTAGCTCTTGAATTCGATCCGGATCGCTTCCTCGACGGCCGTTTGCATAAATATCTGACTCCGAATCCATACATTTTTGTCCCGTTCAACGCAGGTCCAAGAATTTGCCTCGGCCAACAGGTGAGAACATTCCGTCTCGGCGAAAGTGCTTCCTAAATTTCCTCGGTAGTTTGCATACAACGAGGCTTCCTACTATCTTATTCGTCTTCTCCAAACGTTCTCTTCCTTCAACCTCGCCATGGATGCTCAACCTGCTGAAGGTATTCCTCCCAAGAGTTGGACCAAGGCTCCCGGAACGACTAAAGGGAGAGACAAGATCATGTTTGGGTTACATTTGACGATGTATGCAAAGGTTAGTCATATGAAGCATCTGACGTTCAGTTTTGAAATGACCTTGGTTCGACAGGGTGGTATGTGGGTTAGAATGGAAGAAGCGAAAGATGACGCATAATGCAAGGTGGTCCGATGATTCTAGACGTAGCTAGTAGCAAACGACAAATATGTAGAATTACGGTTCAAAATATCAATCAAGTGCGCAAGGCACGAGTTATTTTCTTCAAAATGTCTGCACCGCATGGAAGATGACCGCTCACTACCGTGTCTATCATCCTTTCCCACTTGTCCCGTACTGCAGGATTGGTAAAGTGATTCAACAAGACCGTCAATTCCATTTCGAAAATCTCAGGGTAACTAGAATGACGAGCGCATCAGCGAACCCGATGATTGAACATTAAAGTCTGATGGCATACTCCGCAGTGAACTTTGAGAAGATCTCCGCAATGATGTTCTGAGGCGTGAGCTGAGAATGAAGATTGTCGAATGCATGTTTCTTGAGACCTTCATGATTGGCCTAGAGTATACGAGTTCAGACATTCTGATAGGAAAAAAGAGCAACACCCTACTTTGACTGCAAGGCGATACATCGATTTGGGAGAACATGCATCACCGATGTTATACGAGCGCCCACCGCTGAATTTAAGGGGGATGAAAGCGACCTCCTTGGTATACATATATACTATCAAGGCTCGGAAACTGCATGGTGGTGGATTGATGTCGATCATTGGGCGGCTAGAGATGTAGGAGTACGTACGTCCTGAAAGCCACGTCATTGATCAATGCCAGGTGTGGAAGAGGCACCGAAACCTTCTCTTGAGGTTCCACTTTGTCGGCTAGGTATTCTTCGGCCCGACCCGTAGATTCATCAACTTGAACATCGCACACCGGCGATTCTGCCTTGTCATACTCAGACATGCGGGTGCCGTCGGGCGTCTCGAGGCCAAGCTCGCTCCAGGTCGGTGATTTTTGGCAAGGTATGACAGAGGAGGGTGACGATCCAGTGGCTACGTCAAATATCGATGCCACAGGCGATATTTTATCGCTAGGAGTTTCGGGTGGCATAGGCTGTACTGTATCTAGATCTGTGATACTGACGGGAGATAAGGGACGGGAAAGTGGATCCCGTTGCGGCTCACTGGCAGAAACGTCGGACATTTCGGGGACGTCGCAGGGGAGATCCTCGTCCAGGTCAGATTCCAGATCACTGTCTTCATCATAGGGATACTGGCAGACACCAGGCGAAGGAGGGTCATCGCCGTCGCGAGAACCATTCATATCTAGAAAGAGGACGTATATTAGTATTCATCAAAGAAAGTAGCACCTAGACGAAACTTACAGCTATCCAATAACGAATTGCGGCCCTTCAAAATGCTGTTGCTTGCATAAATGGGACGGCGTCTACATACGGCCGTCCCCCCACTTTTACGCGAAAAAAGCATAAATTTGACGTCAACGGGAAAGTTGCCGTCGAGCGAGGCTCTGACGGCTTTCGTCATCGATTCAGACAATTTCTGAGGGTCTTCTACTGGGCCTGATTGAAGGAATATGGTGACGTTTACGTCAATGAAAAGTTCGTCCAATGGAAGAGGAATATCACAGCGTCCGAGCGAGATGGTGCTCTGTCCTTTTGACCCCAAACTCTGCTGAATGTCCAATACTGTAAGGATACAGTCCCCTCTCCTAAAGGACGCACGAATCGAAAAGGTTCCAGGCTGAAACCCCACTGGGCTTGACCGGAGCGAAGCTAGCATTCGAACGGTATTGAGACCGCTCTTGGGTCTCGTGACCGATTTCTTCGCACCCTTTTTCTTTCCACCGGGGAGATCAAGGTTGAAAGTCCACCCCATGCCGCACGCAGGGCTGGTGAGAGATTGAATTCCGGTTCCTGCGGTAGAGAAGGTCGACTTGATTTGTAGCGGATTTGTGGACCACTGCTCTCCGACCAAATCTAACCTGAGAGTCGGAGGTAAAATTGGAGGAGGAGAAAGTAGGCGAGGGGGATCCGCCTTTGGAGTCGCCAGAGGCGTTCCCTCCGGTTTCGAGTGTGCATCCTCCAGGTTTGACGAGTTGTCTTTAAGGGGAGAAGGTGGATCTTGGATGATCCACGACATAGCGGACAAGAGAAAAGAGAGTGGGAAAAAGTAAACAGTCGTGAGCAGCCTGAAGTAGGCCGCAAGGCTGCCATGCGGCCTGTATTTTTGGGGTTCCTTCGAATAAGCGCCCATAGAGTACATACACAGAAATAAGCGTATCTGTGATTGAGCATAATCAGCATCGTTGTACGTCTGCGTATAATAGAGAAAGATATTCACCGATGTACAGTAAGGCCTCAGATAAGAAATGTGTCCAGACCCGCCGACTGCCTCGACAACGAAGCGTACAGCAGGGATGAGTGGTCAGACACGCGAGTGCGGGGCTCACTCCCACTCTCGCACCGAGCCAGACCAACACCACCCTCTATCAGGATTGTCCAACCCATCGATTTCCGGCATATCCTCACATGCATCTGTGAGACGCTCAACTTTGAACGGTTTGAACGGCTCCAGCTCTCCTTTGCATCCAGCGAAAAGCAAGACAGCTGCCAGCGCAAGTTCAAACCCTCGGAAGTCCTTGAAGAGCTTGGTTTCCTGCGCGTGATCATCCACTCTAAGACTTCATGCTCCCAAGTGACTCGGCACGTCGCTTCGATACAGCTTTCTCGGAGAAGGAAGACCGTTAGGATACAGCTTGCGCGAAGACAATCACTCGAGGATTTCGAGTTTTATGACGTTTGGTTCGACTTGCCTAGGGAGACGATAGCGACGATTCCGTTCCCAGTGCAAGGCAATTGCATATCACGAAAACTGGATAAGCAGATCGTGTGGCTACACTGGAGGTCATCTTTGCAAGCTCATCACTTGGAGAGATCACTGTCCTCCCATCAAAAAACGGGGTGTCTAGTGTAGAATCAGGCGATTCATTCGCTGGCAGCCTTCGTTTGGGCAATGGATATCGTCGAGGATCTACAAGCGTAAAGAGCTCGCTGTCAACCTTTGGCGGTGGCGGACTCTCTTCAGTGTGGATAGGTGGCATTGATGTCGACTCTTTGCCGGTCTTCCCGGGCAAGGGACTAGGAGGTCGCGGAGGTGACGAGGTGATGAGCTGGTCGCCGTCGACGGAAAATCGATAGCCAAGCCCTCGACTGCCTTTGCGCTCAGTGCATTAGGCGTCGAATAGGCGATTTCTGTCTCCTCTTCCACACGCTGGAAGCACTGGAGAAGTCGGCAGCACACCGTGGGTCCAAGGTGAACCGTCCGTCCTGAGAATCGGAAAGGACAACGACGGTTTTGCAAACGCGTCTGTTGGGCTCAAGGGCGATGGAAATGTTGGTATTCTTTCCCAAGGGCTCGACGGCGACTTTGGCATCCGATCTTGGTCTTTCTTTCTCTTTGGCGGCACTACCCCTTCGCAGTCATGACTGAGAACCTGCACTCCGTAGCTATTGCCGTTGTTGACGACGGAGGTTTCATTCGTTCTTGGATGAGCGCTGCCCCTAGTGACAGCACTGAATACCAAATGGTCGACATTTCAGAGTAGCAAACACACCTTTCCTTCCCAATAATCACGTCTCTCTCGTCGACGAAGAACCGGTCGTCTGCGCACGGTCAACCTCGGCTGTCAGAGGTTTGAAGTTGGAAAGGCTATGTGCTATGGCAGTACCGAAGTCGGCTTGAAAGTGGGAAGAACGACATATAAGGTTGGCTTACTGCAAAATCGAGCATATCCTGCACAGGATCAAGACCTCTCTTTGCACTACGGCCGACAATCCAGAAGAAGAAGCTGATATCTTCGTCGACATTTGAAAAGGACCCTCGAGGAAAAAGTAAAAAATACGAGGTGGAGCGGGAAGAGCGAATGAAGGCGGGCAGGAAATTCGGCAATTTGCAAAAACACGTGTTTCGAGCCGAAAGCGGAAATCACCGCTCAAAATTCGTACCATCATCGTCATTCATATTCGGACCATCGACTTATGGTAAACAGACATTTGAATAATAGCAACCAAAAAAAAAGAGTGGGTCGGTACCCCGACGAACACATCCCGGATACATTCCACTAAGAATCATCATCCATTACTGCAGCTGGATTCCTCAAGAGGGGACGAATTAGAGGCCGACCGGGTCATGAATTGATCAGGTTCACTCGCGGGCCGCAACGGTGCAGCTCACCGAGGTCACTGCGCCACCCCCGCACCACTAGGATACGGGACCCTTTCTCAGGATGGCCGCCAAAGCAACGGCCCACAATTATTTACCAGCATATGTGCGACTTGATGTTCACAGTTTTGTCTTTTGCACCACTGGCTGGCGAGATCTGAGACATTCTCAAATAGGAAGGTATATCGCAGCAGGGGAGATATCGCGTTATTTCTATTGGCGACATTGATTGTTGCACCTCGTAAGATTCGTGTCGCCAAGGGTGTTGTGGTACTCGTCAAATCAATCTGTGCCCCAAACGAAGACATCGGTCGCGGTCGACAAGGAGGACATACCTACATCCGTCGTCGGGATTTCCTGGAAGATAACAGGAGCGTTTTTTGAGGATAGCCTTGACTTCGGGATTCTTGCCTTCTGTGCTAGCAGTCGAGACGTCCTCCGCGACTGAAAAGTTGGTTATCGTGCTAAGCCGTACTCCGTATCAAGGGCATTTCGGCGCGGGCAGACAGAATACAGTTAGATAATTACCATTTCTCGTCGCTGCAGCATGAAACATCCGCATTGTTGTGTATTCTTTGAGCCCTTCACTTTCAACTGGAAAGGAAGCAAGGCATATCCTGCGACATGCGGCGGACAGGATATAGGCCCATATGGGTCCAATCTTCATCCGCAGAATCAAATACCGAGGAGTAAAAATTGTCCACGTTTCCTGTGTGCCAGATCTCTCTAGAATGAAAAAACTGGTCGCGATGTCGCCATAGTGCTCAAGTCCACTCGATGACCTATATGGCGATCGAAACCAGCAGGCCCTGAACGACTCGGTGCGTTGATAAGATTTCCGAATGTGGGGACGCAAATTTTGATGTTGAGAATAATGAATTCCCTGGACTTGGCTGCCAAATTGCGGAACGGGACTCAGAGACGTCATGATCAAGTGAAAGAGGACATTCGAAGAGGAACATAGATTTCCAGTTGAACTAGTAGTACAAACATATCCCGTAATCGATCTCGCGCTGACGAGAGTCCGCCTTCAACTTTGACGTCTTCTTGCACGACCGCAGGCCCACAAGAAATTTGTTCAGACCCCCTGAATGCTTCGACGATGAGACGTATATCAGGGAGGAGTGGCGAGACACTTGGATGTGAGGCACGCTCACTCTCGCACTGAACCAAACCAACACCATACTCCCTCCGCACTGTCCAACCTATCAATTTCCGTTCTACCCTTTGCACGCATGCTCAAACTCTCACGCCCAACCCTCTGCTTCCAGAGACACAAAATTCTACGTGCCCGGCTGGAGAGGAGGGGAGCAGGAGTACCAACTTCGCCCAATGGTGATAAGGAAGCAAGCGCAGGAGGTATCGGTACGTCCTTCAGTTACATCCTGCTGGATATTAGGCATTGAGAGCAGTAAATCGGCTATGATCATCCCGTCAAGTTTTCATGAGGTGAGGCATCTGGCGCGGAATCGGGCGATTCTTTTGATAGGCTAGCTGGCTGCAACATATGGATATCGTCGGAGGATCTATAGTACAAGCCTAGAGTGCGTGTTGTCAACCCTCGGCAGCAGCGGACTCTGTACCCCGACCTCCTTTACCTGGAGGAGCACTGGAAAAGAATAATTCCAGTGCTCCTCCAGGCAAAGGAGGTTGGGATGGATGAGCTGGTCGCCGTCGACGGAGAATCGACAGCCATGTCCTTGAATAGGCCTGCACTCAGTGCGTTGGGCGTCGAACCAGACGATTTCCGTCTCCTCCTCAACGGGCTGGTGGTCATGGTGAAGTCGCCAGCGCGTCGTGAGTCATGTTGCAAACACATCTGCTAGGCTCAAGGTCGATGGGAATGTTGGCATTTTCTCGATGGCGACTTCGGCATCCGATCTTGGTCTTTCGTCGTCTGTGGCGAAGGGATAGCGGTCATAAATGAGAACCTGCAGGCCGTAGTTATTGTCGTTGTTGACGACGGGGATTGATTTCCTTCTTGGACGAGCCCCTAGTGACAGCACTCAATACCAAATGGTCGACATTTCAGAGTAGCAAACACACCTTTCTTTCCTAGCACTCACATCTCTCTCGTTGACAAAGAGCCGGTCATTTGCACACGGTCAACATCGTCTGTTAGAGGTTTGGAGTTTTCAAGGCCAAACACTGTGACAGTGCCGAAGTCAGCTTGAAAGTAGGAAGAACAAAATGACCTTGGCTTACTGCAACAAAGCATATCCTGCACAGGATCAAGACCTCTTTTTGCACTGGACATCGATGATAATCCGATAGAGGGAGCCGACATCCTTGTGGAGGTTGAATAAGGATCCTCGAAAGAAAAGTAAAAAATATGAGGAAGAGCGTGAAGAGCGGGGACGTAGTCTCGTTCCCACCGGCAGGAAATTCGGCATTTTAAAAAACACGTGCTTCGCGCCGAAAGCGGAAATCACCGCTCAAATTCATACCATCATCGTCATTCATCGTCTCCACCAGAGGTCGACTACCCTTGGAGATATTCCTTACTGGAACTTAAGAGCACCTATGACCAGAATAATGGCAGTACGAGGATTATGGAACCCGAATATGACCTATCGAGGTTCCAGAGTTGGCGGCTGCGCAAGGTTCTTTGGTGAAGTTCGAAGATGAAGAGGGTGAATTCTGCGACTTTTTGCGCTTAATTGTGAGCTTTAGTTTCCAGGGTTATGTATATGCCTCATGCTTACTCGGTTTGAGACAGCAATCCACTCTTCAAGCAATTGTGTTTGAGAACGGAACGAAACTATGTGGCGTTTCACGAACTTTCTTTCTACGGGCGTTCTCTTGAGCCCGACAGCGATGCGTGACATACAGGCCCCTCTTGTTGCGGAAATAGAGGTATAGTCGTTGCTCATTCGACGGAATGGTTGCTGAAACAGATCAGTTTATATAGTTCTGAATGTCGCTTCAACTTTCTTGCTCTAACCTGGGAAAAGTCATGTTTCGAGTAACGGGAAGGCCGCATTCGATCTGAAAATTGAAGCCCTCATTCTGACAGAGAGCTCAATGAGTGCTTGGACTTCCCTCAACGACATCTGTGTCATCGGCGCTGTTCGCCGTACCATATCCTGCCGCGACCTGTTATGCTAACCCTTCTGTAAAGGACGGAACTCCAGCCAATGTACCTCCACTTCGGCAGTTGAGAATGCACCCTTCCCGCAGACTTCAGCTTCTTCCGCTCCATCTTCACGACTGAGAAAAATGCAGAAACTTCAGGGTGACGGCCTCATGGCGCGCGCCCCACTGTCTAGGAAACCAGGAAGACACCTTCCAAATGTGCGCTCCCTCCCAACCGAACGTCCTCGTCGAGCACTTTCCTTGTCTCCTGTTGTTTACCACTTTCCTCCGAAAGAATTCGAGTCTACCGCGAGATCGGTGGTAGAGGGGTAATCAAGGGCAGACGGGTAGCTCAGCTTTGAAACTGGCAGAGATGTGGAATGACGATTGCCCTCGCACGGACAGCAGGAACAACCAACTCGCAGGGTGACCTTGAGGTGTCTCCTCCGAGTTGGCGACAGAATCCATGTGTTTCGCGCTAAAATCACTGTGATAGCTGTCTGGGCGGGGTATTAGCGTCATCACCGCGCCTTGGTCTGCCTCGTGGACGCAGGACCTTCCTCTTCTACTCTATCGTTAGCCGCTCATTCCAAGTTGACCTTAACCGAAAGTGAGCCTTTTTACTGTCTCTCTCATTTCACCTAACCTTTCCTCCCAGATTCGGCTCTGCTGACTACGTGATCTTCAGAGTGGTCGACTTCGTTGGCATGCTCGTTGTGGGGCTTACGTTTGAGGCTATGATTATGCTCTCGACGCCCAAGTATATGCTCCTTTCTTCATTATCACTCGGATCACTAGTATGTTGGTGGCCCCGCCTTTCTGTTCAATAACTGACCGATGTCCTTTTCAGCCAACGTCGCGCTATGCTTCGTGCTCATCGTGCCCTCCTATCACTACGGTTACGTGTTCCCATCCTATAGCGTTTCGGGCGCAGTCCGTACCATTCTGTTTGGCAGAAAGGATTAACGTAGGTGGCCTCCTCTTTGTGACGTTGCTCGCGCTGACCGTTTCCTTAGTCTGACTCCACTTTGTCGTTCTCTTCACGTGAACGGTCGTCTCGCTCTTCAGGCTTCCACTTTTCCAATGGACCGTGAGGAGAATGTTGACTCAACAGAAAGGCTGCGTATTGAAACATTGGCCTGTGCAAAACCCGACATTAATCCATAATTACGGTCACGCAAGACGCGGTTGTATGTGGTACTACCTTCGAGTCGCACAAGAACTACCATTTGTAAATACCAGTCGTCAGCATGGGCTTCACCGTCAATAGAAGCAAAGTTTAATTTCTCCGTCAGCAGGATCACCTCCAACGTGGCATCAATACGCTCATCCGCATCTCCTTTTTTCACCCGCCTGGTCCGGATTCGCTTGAGTACGCAGTACGAATTTCTGAAAAAGGCGGATACATACTCAGATTGAGGACACAGCGGCATAATGAGGAAGCACAATCACTGCACGAAGGTTAATTTGCGGCATTGACGAACATACCAATTCTTATGATGGCTTTCAACCTGTCCTCTTCCTTTGCATTACCGCTTACCCCTACCTGTGCGGTTGCCTTCGCTTTTCTTGTGACTGCTCTTTGATGATGCTGACGCGCGGAGAGCTAAGCAGTCACAGAGCAACACCGGGACCCATTTTGGCTCACCATGCTGAAGGTTCTTCTGATCCGACGTCCGTTCATTGTTCGCCGTTTACATAATACAAGTCCTGACCTGTGCATAGATGTAAGTCCTGAGTTGTGCACAACTCCTGTGGTCCAGCAACTATATATTCGGCCGTAGATATGCATTTCGCTTCTCGTTTCGTGGAGTAATTTCTTTCACGATTTCTGGCCGCACAAAAGCTTAACTTTCTTCCGCACATATGGAAGACCGTCGAGCCGCACATAACGCTAGCAGTCGTCGCAGCTATGCAAAGTACAGTGGTTTTTACGTGTATTGTCTCCTTGCTGACCCTTTTGTCTGTAGGCGTCGCGATGTGATCAACCAAAGACGACGGGAGACTTATAAACAGAAGAAGAGCCAAAAGAATGAGAACAGGTAAGTCGTCCTTCCTCCTCGGTGGCGCGATCTCTTACCAAATCCTAGTCTTGAGCCGCTGGACAGTCTACAAGGGGCGCAGCCCGCTGAAATTGAGGCGAATATCGGACAACCGCGGACCCAGTATGCCCTTTCTTCTCAAAAGCGTTGTCCGTATTATGTAAACGCGTTGTTTGCTTTACAGACGCTATACGCCACTGACTGAAGCGATGGACCAAATCATTCACCTCTCCGCAAGGTTCGGAATACTTACAACGGGCTCGCCACAACACCACGCCGACATCCTGTATCAGGAGTATCAGCGAAGCGTCACGCTCGATCGCCCCCAAGGCTCTCGCAGTCTCCTCGATGATGCTGTTCTGGAGGTGTCTTCCCTCGAGCAGTCTCTGCGTGAGCAAGAACACGTCATTTTGAATTCGGGGGGTACTGGGAGCGAGATGGAGAAGCTCCGTGCGGTACTGGACCCAGTCTGCTTGCTGAAGGGCTGGTTGGAAGAAATGCTTTGCGAGGCCATGATTAGTCCTGCCTGCTTGAAGAGAAAGTACCTTCGCAGAGAACTCGGTTTTCTGAGATACAATTGAGGAAGCGGTGTATATTTCTTGAATTGCTAATAGACACGTTCATCTCACTTTTTACGCTACTTAGTCTATCACGATTACTGTGATATACGGCATGTCATGATCCATGGGACAAGCTGTCCAATTCGCTTTCCTGCGCATATCATGGGCGTGTCTGCTTGCAATGTCAGCCATCCATGTCTAGTAGATAATCACGGCTTGAATCATACCTTCAGAAGATAAATTCTGCATCCGGAATCTTGCCCCCACGTAACTTGAAGTGAGCAGGAGGTTCGTCACCTTTAATATTCAGATCCCGTCTCCAGTCCGGGTTGGGTCGCATGAATACCAGCTTCTGCCGTGAAATCCGGCCTGAAATTAGGAAGCAACATCATAAGAGACCTTTCGGGGAGAGAAAACAACACACTCATTCCAAGATAGATTGGGAGACTGTTTTTAGCTGAGAACATCAAATTGAAGATAGGAATGGGCGGTCCTCCAACCCGTCCTTTTACAGGTTCGAGATCAAACTCCTCGAGCATCTCACGGACATACACCTTCCCTTTGCCGGGGCCTAGGCCCATTCTGGATTCAAGATCCTGCCAGACATCATCCAGTTTGAAGACTCCGACTCTTGTGGACCTGAACTTGTCGAGCTGATTCTTTATGGACGGGATGTACTCGACTTCCTGATATATAATGTGCGTCCGGCCTCGTGATGCATCGCGAGCAAGCCCAAGAGCATGAGCAAAGCACTCTACCGTTTCCGGCCTGGGATTATCTCTGTAATCGCTCCAGTCTCGTAATTGTTGCGCCGCGGAAGTACTGATCCTCTCGATTGCCGCTATTTTTTTGGAGTGTTCGGCATCCTCCCTGAAACTGTCATTAACGTCATACAATATATCTAGTGATCAAGCCAATGCATTCACCTGCAATATGTCCTGTATTATTCAGATACGGCATGAGCACATTCTTAAAGCGCATATAATGTAGATATACTTGTGGTAGGGCCAGTTCATTTTCTGGCAGTCTCTGGAACTTAGAATATTTCAGTTTTGAATATTCGGGAAGAAATCAAGGAGATATCACTGACCAGTAATATGCATGCTGGCATTTCGAGCACAGCGACAATTTCACTTGCGGTTCGCAAGCGCGGCAGTTTCGGCAATTCCTAGCTTGACGCATTAGGGTCTTCGCCGTTGCCTTCCTATGATTCAGCCATTTCGTTCCACCAAGGCCCGTGAAAACCGGATCCACAGCTGGCTCAATGTCGGTAGTGAACATTTGTACCAAAACGGCATCACCGAATTCATGCGGATGCTTCTTGAACCATTTGACCAACCATACCTCCCTAAAGGTCTTATCAGACAACATCAGTAGAGGCCACAAACAATGCACATACAGCTTGCGAGCTTCGTCGTCTTCCCCAAGTCTCCGTAGGACACGGGCGAGATAGACTTTCGCTTCGACACGATGGAAAATAGTTCGAAAACTTGCCTCGAACGTTATGTCGTTCATCACACGGGATAGCATTGATTTCGCTTGTAAATCATCTGTTCTTGCTCGCGCGAGACATACAGCAAACGAAGCGTATAATGCCCTTTCAAGCGACGATCAATATGAGGTAAGGCGGCTACGATTGCGACCACGTACGGGTTTATAACGAAGATATCGGCGGACTTTCCATGGTGCTTCTGATCTAGCTCCATGGCACATTGAATATGGCGTAGAGCTTCCAGTGGTTGGTTCATTTGAGGTGTACTAGAAGTTTGTTGTCAAGGAATAAGAGGTGACGTATTTAGTAGTAACGCGACAGGAACTACTCACAGTAGATGCTCTGCCAGCTTACATCGGCAAATTTGAAGCTATACAATCACTGATTAGTACATGGAGAAATCTGCCTTCTGTAGTGGAAGCTTCACCGAGGCGTAGCGCTCCATTTCTGCGGTTATACCATCACCTTGCCCTTGTGGCGCGATATGGGCGAATATCTTCAGTTGCTCGTCTGAAGCTTCCAGAAAGATACGAATCATCCATTCGAGGGACCACATGCATTGCGGCAAAATATCTTCCGGAACTGTATGCTGATTATAAGACGTATATATCTGGAAGTATAATGAAAATTCACCGTCCTCGACAGCGCAGAAATAGCTAAACAGAAAGAGCTGAGGAAGCTTATGGTTGTACCACAATGCCAGTGGAATGGGGCCTATAGCCTCGCCTCGAGCGTTTTGAACAAAAATCAGAGGCGGTATCGGAGCTCGCACGAGTTCGGTAACTATTCGTTGTCACCGGTCAGACAAGGAGTAGAAATTAGACAGCGAAGAATTCACCTTGCGCTGCTTGGTCGCGAACCAAGGCTAGATCAGGCATCTTGTAGTCCACAGGGATAGCGCATCCTCTGATATATGCTCGCGGAGTCTGTTGCGACGCCGTTGCTAGGTCCATTGTGTGAGCGAAGATGTTGATTTGCGGCGCTTGCGGTGTTTGTTTATGAATCAGTCGGTCCGGAATCAGCGACCGACCAGACCGACCTTTGGCTTTACATTACAAGAAGCACTGGCGTTTCTTCGCATTATTGATTCCTTTGAGACGAGAAACTGGGTATTGGCAGGACAGACAATCAGAGAGGGTGAATTTCAGTTGTAGAGAGTATTTTTTACGCTTACTGATAGTCAGAATTCACACTGTTAGGGTTGACTTCTCGCGGAGGATACAGTTGTGGCGGCAAGAATTTGAGGGTAGCAGGTGCACGTGACTGGACGCGTTCGTTGATTTCTCAAACATTGACACTAGCGGTCGTCGGTCGACGACTTTGATACCTTGCTTGAGCGGTGTTCACACAGCTTGCTTTGCACAGTGCACTTCCGAGGTGACGACAATGTGATTTTGTGGATCCTACCAATATCCAAGGACAGAGATTCAGAAGACCTGAAGAATGGAGCGTGGTATATAATTCGAGCAGGTCAGCCCAACACAAAAGTACTGTAAATGTCCATTACTTTACTCCACATCACATGCTGAGCTAGTATCAGTGGAAATCAGATTAATGAGTGGAGGGGTTGTGACAAGAGGAAAGAGGGAGCCTGAGGACCTGTACCTCCACCGTGTCTTAGTAGTTAGTGTATTTGTAGCAGTTAACGAGATGCTAAAAAAATCCCAGCTGGAGAGTACTTGGAGAGAACCACCCTGACAGTACTAGGTGCAGCATGCACTCACCATGGGCCGAAAAAGCAGGCCCCTTCATGTTTTCTCAGGCTCTTGAGCGAAGACCACAGTTTCTCTGTCTACCCGAGAGGTATACCTTGGATAGTGGACCAAGAATCATGACGTGCACATTACGTTGTATCACGTGAAACACGTGACGACCTCTCCTTGGTAAGCGAAGATTTTAGACCTAGAGAGACCTTGACAAGCAAGGTAAATCACCATCTGCTTTTGTCTCATTGATTTTCACCAAGCGACCACTTCTTGTTCTCTCAGCTTCTGGTAGAAAGGTTAACCTTTTCGGGATAGGCATTTATTAGGATAAACGGTAATTCTCCAACCGCTCACGAGTCACCCAGATTTCAGCAGGGAATCCTCGTAAACAGGCGAGGGTCATCGTTGTCGACGTATGTCTATCTATTTATCTGCATAGCGTGTACACTAATGGAAGCCCAGCAATGTAACAAGAAGGCCGGGGAGCACCTGCAGGCTGCCAGGACACCCGAAGATCCTGACTTCCAGTTACCACCACGATGCACGGCATTTGTCATTACAACAGTGTTTTGGACCAACCGCCTGTGACCACTAACCGGAATTCGGTATTGCTGGAAGCCGGAAAGTGGCTTTTCCCACTGTACCCCCGCTCATGACGAGAATCCAGAATGCAGATGGAAGCAAGAAAAGGACGGATGTTCGGATCCGGAAAGATAATAGCCGTGCTTTGATGCGTTCAGTCACTTTCAATGACTCTCAGTATTCCCATGGTTGACAGAAGCCTGTAGGTTGTACTATTCGCCACCAGTATATCTAAGGAGACCGGTCACTCGTCTGTTCTGTGCTCGCCCATCATGACTATCAGCTCTCTACCACCTGGCTTTGTTTTTTTGTCCCGCGCGCTGTTCTTCGTCGTTATCATCCCATCTTCGACTTTCTGGGTTCTCCAAACCTTAGCCAGTCTCAGTCTTCCTTTATGGCTTTCCTTTGTCGTCCCTTTGGCTTTACAGCTCATCTTTACGGTGGCTCGCAACTGCTTAACGAGCTTTACGATCAAAAGGGATGCCGCCGCGCGAGGCGCGATCATGATACCGAGCGTTCGAGGAAGCGGTTTGTCGATCTTGCGAGAACGGGTAACCAGTTTTAAGAATGGATACCCTAGTGCGTTTGCGTGTGGACTCTGAAAGGTGCTTCTAACTAACGATCGGTTTACAATTAGGTGAAGTATTCCAGAAGTGGAGTGAACAATACGGAAACACCTTTACTTTCAGCACCTTTTCGGACAGACGGGTGAGTCCACATTGCAGCCTCTTTGCACTTCTCATTCTGATGGCTACCCGAGATCTTTACTACTGAACCAGAACACATCAAAGTATGTTACGACCACTAATTATCTCATCCGTATCCCCCTAATCGACACGTTCAGGCCATCCTAGCGACCCAATTTCAAGACTTTGAAAAAGGTGCGCCCTTGCCGGCCAGCTCCGGGTTCGCTGTTGAATTATCGGTTCTCAACTTTAGGCCATGGCTTTTATTCTGCTGCGGAATCCCTTCTCGGTGCAGGCGTCTTTAATTCAGATGGTGAGAATCATTCGCGTATTTGGCGCAGTTACCCTTGCTCACCATTACCCTACGACAGACAATATTTGGAAGTGATTATACTTCCAGCTCTCCTTAAAGTCTACTTGCACTGATCCTCTCATTAGGTTTCATCGGACAATGACGAGGCCTCTCTTCAACAAAGACCGAATTTCCGACTTTGACAACTTCGAGAGACACGCCGTCAGTACGATCTCCCAGATTAAATCGAGGTTGAGGGAGGGATATCCAATTGACTTTCAGGTTAGTGACCCCCAAATGATCTGTCTGTACATTACCGTTCATACAACGACGATAGGATGTCGTGGCTCGCTTTACCCTGGATTCCGCTACTGAGTACCTCTTTGGAAAGGATGTGAACTCAATATCTGTGGGTCTTCCTTACCCCGCTGGATCTCCACTTGCCGACAACCCCCATTTTGTCAACCACCCGTCTAATACTTTTGTCAAGGCATTCGCGGCGGCACAAGAGAAGAGTGCTCTTCGCCTCCAACGAGGGCAGTACTGGCCGCTTTTCGAATTCTGGGCAGACACAGTGAAGCCCCATCGACAAGTCGTCAATGAATTCGTCGAGCCTCTGCTCGCTGAGGCGCTCAAAAGAAAGATCAAAGCGGACAAAACGGTGGGCTATGAGAAGGACGTTGATGAGGGTATGTCCTTGTTGGCCCGTCTTGTGGAGAATACCGATGGTCCGTGTCGCCTTCTCTCATTCAAAGATGAGAATTGAAAACAACAATGCTTATAGATACCAAGGTCATCCGGGATGAACTTACGAACATCTTGGTCGCTGGTCGAGACACTGTAAGCTCCTCGGCGTCGCTTCGTTCAAAACAACTTATGGATAATATCCGCGTAGACCGCCTCCCTTTTGACTTTCGCAGTGTATATGATGTGTGAGCATCCGGAAATGGCTACTCGCTTGCGCTCGGAGATCCTGGAGAAAGTTGGTACAAGGACGCCCACGTATGAGGATGTTCGTGATATGAAATATCTACGAGCATTCCTGAATGGTATGGTCGTCGGTGATTTGATTTCAGCTGTTTCTGACCATTTCGATCCAGAGACGCTACCATTGTATCCATCTGTGTAAGTGAACCAATTTTCGGGACATGAAAGGTACTAAATATGGTGAATCCCAGTCCCCTGAACGGCCGGTAGGGTTTATCGCTCCTCTTATGTATTGTCTTGACCTCCATGCATTAGCTCGCCCAAAGTGGCAACAACCCTTCCGAACAAAGGACGTACGGCATATTATGTTCCGAGAGATACAAGGTTAGTGCTTTATTTCATTCGCGTATCCTTGGATTGATCTGATATGATCCTATAGGGTGGGGTATTCTGTTTTCTTGATGCATCGACGGACGGACTTATGGGGCCCGGACGGTAGGGCACGGCTATCGCTACAAGTATCTTATTGACTCAAGCATAAATCCAGCTCTCGAATTCGACCCAGACCGATTCCTCGACAGCCGTTTGCATAAATATCTGACTCCGAACCCATTTATCTTTGTCCCATTTAACGCAGGTCCAAGAATTTGCCTCGGTCAACAGGTGAGAGCATTTAGCCTCGAGAGCGCTTTCTAAATGTTCTTGTTAGTTTGCATACAACGAGGCTTCCTACTATCTTATTCGGCTCCTCCAAACGTTCTCTTCTTTCAGTCTTGCGACGGATGCTCAACCTGCCGAAGGTATCCCTCCCAAGAGTTGGATCGAGACTCCCGGAACGACTAAAGGGAGAGATAAGATTATGTTCGGGTTGCATTTGACGATGTATGCTAAGGTTGGTCTTATGAGTTATTTGGCGTTTTGTCTTGAAATGACCTTTGCTCGATAGGCCGGTATGTGGGTCAGGATGGAAGAAGCCAAGGATGAGGCGTGACGTTCGACCAGCTAATCAAGTACATATGGCGAATCTAATGGGCCGTAACTTGTAACGATACAACTACATGATAGTTCAGATGAATACCGAAGGAAACTCGTGCATGAAAGGCGCAAGACATGAGCCACCTTCTTCAAAATTTCTGCGCCCTACCACCCGCCACGATGCTTGTCATCCGTAAAGCAGTCCAACAAGACCTTCAATACCATTTCGAATATCTCAGGGTAGCTAGAACGAGAAGGGCATAAGTAAATGCAGTGAACGACATTACTGCCTGGTAAACTTTGAGAAGATCTCCACGATATTGCCGTATTCTTATTTACCATGGTTGTACTAGAGTAGACCCAGGCTATGAGGTAGGTAGCAACGAGGACTAGACATGCATGTTGCCATTCAATGGATAATTACAGTTTGTCCTGTGCTTCCCAATCTTCGCTTCGTCCTTTTGCCTCGACGACGACCAAGCCTCCCGACAACTCTACACTCCGACTCCTACTACCCGGGCCCTGCATGTCGTCTCAGACCTCAGGCGCACGGCCGTTTCCCCGCGACTTCTCTTGGCTTCTTACCACCACAATGTCCCTTTCCCCTCTCCCCCCTCCACCAACAACACCCAACCATTTTTCGCCGTTTATGACCAGAGTCCACCATTGTAGAAGAGTGCTGGCCACGGATAGCTTTATATTTGTTCCCCGCCACGGGCCTCGACACTGGCCTGGACTAGTCTCAGCCGTCGGCCAAAGACGTTCCCGAGGGTTGCTGAGAACGAAGTTCAACAGCAGCCCTTGCGTTTGATGCAGATATCTTTGCTGACGGTGCCCCAATGGTCACTCGGGAGGAGGTGTCTGATAGTAGCAGAAGGAATGGCAACGGTGCCAAGTACAGTACAATTGCACCCGCTTGCTGTCGGAAGTAGTAGTAGTAGTAGTAGGCGTCGCACTGGCAACGGTCCCTATCAAGGGAACAGCCAATGTTTTCTGCGCCGTTGTTGACAAACAAGTCAACATCGCAGACCGCGAAGAACCCATGCCGCTGTGAACATCGTTGGTTTTCCGGACCAACGCATCTCACGGAGTTGGATGACTTCGAAGGGACGTGATACATATGTGAGTGTGATGCTCCGGACTATCTGTCCATTTGAATGCTAAATGCGCTACATACACAGGTACGTCATTGTAAATAGCCAAGAACATCATCATAGTCTGCGAAACCCTCTACATCGGATACCCTGAGCAGAAACTGCAACTGTTCAATCAGGGAACAAGGAGAGGACCAGTGATGTGAGTCGGTTACTGTGATGTCTTGAATGAAACAATGAGAGAGACCGTCGTTAGCGCGGCATTCGAGCAACGCGTGAGGCTCATCGGTCATCCTCTGCATGACGCTACAAAAACGGCAGAGATGCCATCGGCGAGGGACAAAAGCGCTATGATGTCAGACCATGTGGTCACTGAAGTAGTGGGAGAAGGCTCCTCGAGCTACGGTCACAGTGGCCTCGTACAGCCATGAAACAAAGCAAAGAACATTCTACAGTGTTCATTAATGCAATAGATGCGAAAGCAAGGCAGCGAGGGGTGATCCAGGTGCGGGATAGCGAACGAACATTCTGAGACATTTTCCGCTTGAGCGAAAAGGAGTCTAAATGTTGCGCTAGCCCAATATGCACCCTTCCAATGATCAACGAAAGGTGCCAGCCAAGCTTTGCATGCATGCTGCAAGCACATTTGAGAGTGGAAGGCGAAAAAAAGAAAAACCAGATATCGAAGAGCGTTCATCTGTCGTGGTGTCTGTTGCTCGATTTTTGGCGAGTCCTGTGAGGGCAAGCCAAACTGAGCTGTTGGCGAAATTGTAACAAAATGAAAGAGCAGCAGACGAGCGCTATGCTTTGCGAGAGCACTCAATGTCATACAGAGAATGACTCCGGCAGATGAGAAATCAAGATAAAAGATAGAAGCCGCACCTCCAGAACAAGAACACCGAGCGCCAGACGGGGTCCTGCTGCTATAATGATCCCAACGCAGAGCACCTGCCCTACGCCCGAGTAGTGAGAGGACCGAGTACCGACTCTGGCTGAAGACTTTGATGATAAATTGATAATACAAACTGTATTTTATCTGCTTTTAGATCGGTTATATCTGGAGGAGTCAACAGACTCACGTTGGCAATAAAGAGTTAGCAGTATGCGCGCTGCCAGCGCTGTCTAGATTCATCCCACAGTCACCCCTCCTAATTCTTGAGGAAAGCATCGACTGCGACCGTGACTACAAGGATGCAAGTGGCGTGGCAGCCTTGAATTCAAGAAGTGGGCGTGTGCTGCAAGCTTGAGGGCGTGTTAGAAACAAGGAGAAGACGAACTCACCATGCTCGCCTCAGTGGTCCTCGACGAGCACCAAATACTGGATTACCTTTAGCTCGCGGAAATACAGTGAAAATAGGCGACGTACCTTGGGAAAAGGGACTTGTGGCCGTGATGGTAAGCATGCTGCCAGGCGGGGAATTTCTTATTCCCGTTTGATTACTCTCCCCCATAATCACCTCCTCATCATAACGTGTTGAGGATTCTGGTTTCACAGCCACTGGGCCAATGGCGATGCCGCCGTTTGTTTTACTTTATTTTGATTTTCATACCGATCACTACCGCTTCTTGGCTTTGTACCACCACCACTTACGTATTGTCCAAGAATATACGTTCGTTCGAGCCATACCCGTCACGTTCTTTATGCCTGCCGACGTCTATTCCCAACATAACGACTCCCTGACGCGTGTTGACCCTTGCAGCGGCGGACTCTCATCGATCTCATCTCTTGCCTCGTCCATGCTGGGACGCTTGGTGCATATGTGCTGCGCGTCGCGTCTTGCGAGATGGGTGTTGTGACCGAAATGGCATGTTTAGCTCGGTCAAACAAAGCAAAGTCTTCTTTCACCGTCATGCTCATATTTTTTATCTCCCTTTTTCGTCTGGCAACATTTCAAGACTCTCGTGCCCTACTGACGAGCATGACTACGACGTTCGTCCACTATGCGTGGAATATGGGCAAGGGTATCAATCACGGAGTTCATTCACGCAATCGATGATACAATTACCCTCGATGACTAGATTCAAACCAAAGACGAAGAATCCGAGGACCTAATTATGGGCTGAAACGAGTTGTCGCCATTTGGAAAGTGGTGTGTTCACGCAGCGGAGGGAAGGGTCTGTTTGCCGCACTCGACGATGATGGGAAGAGCATCGTGTGGACCAGGGGAGGCGGCAGAGGAACTGGGAGACGTGTCATCCTCTCCATGAAGACAGCGCACCGTCAGATGTACTGGGAGGTAGGATGTGCTGGGAATGGCAAGTCTCTCCGATTACTTGCAATCATTGGCACTCACGTACGTCTCTGCAGCTCGATGTTACCCACACGACTCTCTCCTTTGCGTGAAATACCAAGTCTTAGCCGCCAAGGTAGAGCTATGGCAGGCGCCTTCTGTTCGTCCAAATAGCCCGATCTCACTGTTGATTGAAGCATACTGTACGCTCAAAGAACATATCAAGCCCTTTCAAACACAAACACGCCGTCGTTGGGGACGCCATGCGAGGACTACGGATTCGTGTCTGGATGGTGGCGTAGTCATTTCGTCCACGATATTTGGCGACTAGCGACAACGCGAACAGGGTGACGCGTGCTGTCCACCTCAGCACCATATCTAAAACGAGGCTTTCCCGTGCCGTACAACCCGCTTATCCCTCTGACACCGTTGCTGTTGTGTGCCCACTCTTTACGCCGCTGTCTGCTTTTCGGATTCCTGCCCCGTATCTCCCCCTCGCCCCTCTCAAAATGACTAGATCTCATCGTGCAGATTTTCGCTGTGGCAAGTAATACTGGTGAATGACTTCTAGGTCTGTCCCTTTTGCTACAATATCTCGTAGTTCGAAGGCTTACGTTTTCTTATTAGCTCTGGCTGTTCATGGACGTCAAGATACCTTATTGATAACGGCGCTCAATGCTATCGATACGACGCCGCAACGTGGTTTCCCATGGAGGAATCGTTCCTTCGACAACACTTTAATCGCTAGCAGGATGAGCTTAGAAAAGAGATGACTGGACGAATGTTCCTCGTCTCCGCCACCACGGACCGAGTCCTCTCGTTCCGTTTATCAATGAACTCGAAAGCATACATCGAACGCCGAGCCATTCGGATTAGAATGTGCTTCAAATGCTCTGTCAAAGTCGACGCCTTCGGCTGCAAACGCACTCGTACCTCTCTTGGGGTCCTTCCTTCCGTTTTTCCTTCGCACCCAAGATTACAGCTGCGAAGGTAGTCGAGAGCTTCGTGGCGGCTACCGTAGCAGAATCAGAACGATTTATTGGTCGAACGTCACCCTCGAAATCAAGGCCACGCTCCTGTTTCGACTAAACCCTGCCCTTACGTCTTGTTAAGACGTTCAATCTACATCACAAAGGGAAACTGCCTATCGAATTCAAGTTCTTCATAAGCATGCGCATATCGGCTCCGACGGGGACCGGGGGCGATTTTTGCGGGCGGCACATTCTTGGGAGGGTACACGCCGTTCGAAGATAGACGTATGCGCGCCATCCTTGCAAAGGGGAGATTGCTGATACTTGCTACTGTCAGATATTAAGACGGCCGTGAAGGCGTTAACATCGATGTAGAAGGTTGCGAGTCGGCGATATGGATGAAGCAGGTGGTGATTTCGACGAGGATGATGGAGGATGGACATCGAAGCTGCACCCAGCGACAGGTAGTTCTTCCTTCCGCCTGGCGCATAATTATTGACTGAGCTGACATGGCTAGATTTTGATGACGAAAACCTTCAACTAGCATATTAGGAGCCATATTCAGCATTCTTTGCAAAACCCCTCGATAGTGTCTTTCCCACCGGGATCATCACCACGAACGGCATCAGCTGTCGATGACATTGACCCGCCAGCAGAAGAAACCACGGCCGAACCTCTTGATGGACCGTTATCGCCACTTTCATACGGAGAGCGGATCTATGAAACGGAGGTAGAAGAGGCAGAGTGCTTTGGGTCTATATGGCATATAGATGCCGCCGCGTTGGCCCAAGTCGATGTATCCCTTCACTGTGAAGGTGTGCGATCACATGTACAATGTCATTTTATTTCTTCTGATTTTCCTTCTAGGCAGGGCGTTCATAGTTGATGCTGAGTAACATCATCGCCGAGCCAGTATGTTTTCGTTAGCTTTACGGCGTGGTTCTGGTAATGATCCTCCCTAGGTACCCCGATATGGTTGGTCGACCACATCGCAGCCTCTTATATAGGAATAGGAAAATAGTGGAGGTCGGGCATGGCGAATGTCCTGGTGGACAAGTTTTGGCCTTCATTTGTTACGCGTATTAAAATAACACATAAGTATCAGAAAATATTGTTTTGTATCTCTTCGGTCGGTGATGTAAATTCAAAAGATTGCACCGATGCCCAAGCTATTTTGACGATGTCAACAGAAGCTTTTTGGATGGACCTAATGATCCCGATACTGAGCACATCCTCGACATTCGTGGTGAGTGCGCGCGAGGGAGAATGGGTGCCAAGTGCCGAATGGGACAGCCTGTATTTTTGTTTTTAGATCAAATCTCCGGAGGCATCAAAAGACTCACATCGGCAGGAGTAATCGCTAGTATCCCGTGCGTACGTGACACCCTGAATCCAATTTGACACGCCCCGGACCCTCTCGGCCTCGATGACGATGACGGAGATTTGCACTATCGGGGATGGGTGGAAAAGAACAACCGTACGGGAAACTTCGACGATGCGGTATGTCTTTCCTGTGTTCTCGTTTCATTTTTTACTGACCTTAACTATGTAGCACATCGAGCAATTGCTTCGTACTCCGAATCTCAACTCACACCATCTTTTCGTCCAGTAGAAACCTGCTTCGAGGTGGCGGCGCCTGGATCCCTACTTACTACTTCGTCCTTGGTTTCCCGTGATAATTAAATGCATCAACGTTAGCTACTCATACGTATTCAATAATTATGATTGGACTCATGACTTCAAAAGATATATTCTGCATCCAAAATCTTGCCGTCGCCTAACTTGATGTGAACAGGAAGTTCGCCTTTCATATTCACGTACTGTCTCCAGTTCGGTTTGGGTTGCATGGATGATACCTTCTTTTGCGAATGACGGCCTAAAATTGAGATGTAACATCGCAACAGGTCTTCCAAGACAGAGAAACACACCAATTGCAAGGTACGGTTGGACATTGTTTTCGGCCGAGAACATCAAAATAAGGGTAGGAATGAACACCTCTTCAACCCGACCTTGCCCAGGTGTACGATCAAACTCCTCGAGCATCTCGCGGATGTACACTTTTCCCTTGCCAGGATCTAGTTTCATTCTCGATTCAATGTCTTGCCAGACATCCTCGAGCTTGAAAACTCCAACTCCTGTGGTTCTGAACTGGTCGAGATGGTCCCTTACGGATGGGTCATACTCGACTTCCTGGTATATGATGTGTGTTCTGCCTCGTGATGCATCGCGCGCTAGTCCAAGGGCATGTGCAAAGGACTCTACCCTTTCCGGCCATGGGTTGTCTCTGTAATTGATCCAGTCTCGGAAATGTCGTGCTGCAACGGCATTCTTCCTCTGAAGATCTGCTAATCTCTGGAAACTTGCGGCATCCTCTCTGAAATCATCGTTAACATCATATCTAGTGATCAAGCCGATATGCTCACCTGCAGGATATCCTGTATCATTCGGGAGCGTCATGAGCACTTCCATAAAGCATGTATAATGGAGGATATACTTGTGATACCGCCAGTTCATTTTCTGGCACTCTGTGGAACTTGGAGAACCGTTATTTCAGGATTGCGTATTCCGGAAGAAAAGGAGTTAGCACTGACCAGTAAGATGTATACTTGCATTTCGAGCATTTCGACAATTTGACTTGGGGTTCGCTGGCACGGCAGTTTCCGCAGCTCCTTTTTTCAATAATTTGCATTTTCAATGCTGCCTTCCTATGATCGAGCCACTTTGATCCACCAAGGCCTACGAAAACCGGATCCACGGCTGGATCGATGTCCGTAGAGAACATTGGTACCAAAATGGAATCTTTGATTCCACTGGCATGCGGATGCTTCTTGAACCATCTGACCAGCCATTTCTCCCTAAAGAGCTTATCAGGCAACATCACTAAAGGCAATGATCATTCGACATACAGTTTATGCGCTTCATTGTCTTCTCCAAGTCGCCGAAGTACACGGGCGAGATACACTTTTGCTTCGACATGGATCACATGATGCGCAGTGGTTACAGACTCGCTTGTACCGCGAATGATACGCGATAACGCTGCTTTTGCTTCAACGTCGTCTGTTCTTGCGCGTGCGAGGCATACAGCAAACAATTGGTGTAACCCCCTTTTAAAAACGGTCAATATGGGAATGAGGTGGCTACAATTGCGAATACCCACGGATCTACAAGGAAAATATCGGACTTTCCACTGCGCTTCTTGTCTTCCTCCATGGAACATTGAATATAGCGGAGAGCTTCCAATGGTTGGTTGATTTGAGGTTTACTAGGTTTTCATCGTCAAGGAATCATGGGTGGAGTGTTACGCCATAATAGATACTCACAGAAAGTGCTGCGCTAGCTTGGATCGGCAATTTTGAAGCTAAGCGATCACTGATCAGTACGAGGAGAAATTTGGATTCTGTAGAAGAACATTTTACCGTGAAGTACCGTTCTATTTCTGTAGTAATGCCACTACCTTCAAGTTGTCCTTGCGGCGTGAGATGACCGTATATCCTCAGTTGCTCGTCTGAGCATTCCAGGAAGGCACGAATGATCCACTCGAGAGTCCAGATACATTGTGGTAAAATATCTTCCGGAACTATACACTATAAGAAAAAGATATACATCTGGAAATGCAGTGAAACTTACCATCGTCGACAAAGCATAAATAGCTGAACTGAAAGAGTTGAGGAAGCATAGAGTTGTACAAAATTGCCGGCGGAAGGGGGCCTATAGGCTCGCCTCTAGCATTAAGAGCAGGAAGTTGAGGCGGTATCGGAGCTCGCATGAGTTTGGTAACTGTTCATTGTCACAGGTCAGAACAAGACTTAGAGCGATCAGATAGTGTACACTGTAAATCACCTTTAGCTGCTTGGTCGCGAACTTGGGCTAGATCAGGCATCTTGTAATCCACAGGGATATCGACACCATTTAGATACGCTCGCGGAGCATCTTGTGCTGCAGAGGCTGTTGCTGAGTCCATCGAGTGAGCAAAGAAGATGGTGCTTTGCGATGTTTGTCGATGGATCAGTCGGTCCGGAATGAGTCGTCAGATGGCACAACCAGCCGTAAAGGACATCCACTCCAGAATATCAGCCAAAATGGAAAGAAAATAGTATAAGCTGAATGCATTGTCACAAGCTAGATGCACCGGTGTTTCAAACTGTCGTATTGATCGATGATCCAAGAAATTGGTTATATACGGACAATCAGAGGGGAGATATTAAATTATATAGAATATTTTCGCACTTGCTCAGCAGTCAGTAGGGAAACTCGTTAGCATCCGCGAACACTAGTAGGTAGAAGCTCAGCTTTGAAGCCTTTTGTCGGGTTATCCTTCCTCTCACCCTCAGCACGATGTCATACTTGCTCCATCTCACCGGGCGCGCTGTAGGGTTTGATGGCCGTTTGTGCTGCAAATTATTGAAGGTCAATAATCGCCAGAAGACGCTGGAAACATGGCCTAAACCTGCCGTGAGCACCCGATTGTGACTGTACGCACCCTTTGATCTCCTGTTCGAAACGGGCTGACTATGGTGGAAATCATGGAAGAGTCAATGTCAGCCTTTCACGAGGCAGTTCTACCTAACACCTGTCACCGCGGTATCGTTGAGTTTATAGTCCATGCAGCTCAAAAAATTCAGTCTTGCTTGCTCCGCATCAGGAAAAACTGAAATACTACGTAACTGACTACAATTTGTCTATATCATATTGATGATCGGTACCTTATGTTGCTCCACCTGTCACCTACCATACGTCTCTGTAGCAACCCGTAGTTCGAAACCTAGCCTCCGTAGCCAAACAGGACATACATAAAGCCAAGTGCACACCTCCATAGATATATGAATGGAGGTGACGTGGCAGGTGTTCAAGGCGACATAAAAATCCATTCTTATGATACAAAGGAAATCAACAATTCAATAGATGTCTCCGGGATACCTCACAAAAGGAATTTGTGCAGGGCAATTGCAAACGGCGGGTGGGTGTCAAGGAGGCACGATCAGCGTCGAAAGAATTACAAAGTTCGTTTCAATTTCCGATCCAACTCCGATGGTCCGTGCATTATCAACATGATCACGCCACCAAAAAGCGAACCATTTTTCTTCCCTCCTACCATCGCCTCCCCTTTTACTGCCTCGTCCAAGGTCAGCGCTAGTAACTTCATCCTTTACGAAGATTGCGGCAACAGACTGATACTATGTAAACGCTGATGAGTTTATCTGTGGACTGTTGCAGTTTTCTTGGTCTGCCTTCGCATCCTTGGAGTTGATTGTTGCTGTTGTAGTGAGTTTGGAATGATTGGTGGTCTCGTTCCTAATGGTGAGTCAGATTCTGCTCGAACTATCCCTCACACTGATACTCATTATTCTTGATAGCATTTGTCTGTTTGATTTCGGTTGTTGGAGGTGGTATTCGAGCTATGCAGCATTTCGATGGTGCGTATTATTTATAATATCTTTCACTCAATCGCTGACCTCGATTATTTAGATCGTATGTCTCGAGGCATTCGAAGCTCTTCCGGCGACTTCACTGTTGAGCACTAGCATGGGTCCAGTAGAGGCAAAGGGCTAGTTGCGGGAGCCAGGAACCATGTACAAAATGTGTTGTAGCTGTGTACTAGTATATATCTCCCAGTGAATATATTGTTTTTTCCGTAATTTTTGGTGTCTACCTCAGATGTGGCCTCGATTAGCTAGTTGTATATCCTATTATATACACCTAAAGTAGTGCTACAGTAGTTGTGGCAGCAGACTACAGAGGGCTACAGAGAGCTACAGAGACCCGAGTGAGAAGTACGATCACTACATAAAGGGGACCTTTCGCATTTGCAATACCAGGTACAGACACTACGTACGGGTATATCGGAACGTCATTTTTTCCTGATGCGGGGTTGCGTCGGGGTTAAAAGGCAATCAAAATTTTGCTTTTCTGTGCTATAAATGACGAAAAAAAAAACAGAGAATTGAATGTGATGATGGCAGAAAGGAGAGAGTCTCCAATTTGAAAGGACACCAGACACCCGCCCATAGTCGCGCAAGCCGGTTGGGCGGGGAAAGACGCTGTTTCCGGCTTTATGCAATACCGAATCCGGTTAGTGGTCACAGGCGATTGGTCCAGAATGCCCCTGTAATGACAAATGAAGTGCATCATAGCCAAGATGCAACAAGGCCTTGTCGGCCTTTTGAGTACTAGGGCCTGTCGTGAGCGCCAACGGTGACCTTGCTTGATGAGGGAGATTTTGGTCTGATGTCGTAGTTGAAGTGGACTCATTTTCAAAGTGCAAAAAGCTTGCTCGGCGGCTGCAACACAGCCGCCAGCTCGCATTTTGCATGAATGGTACTTAAGTCGTACTGCCTACTTTGCCAGTATGAATGTCTAAAGATTATCCAGGTTCATGTAGCGGGATTGGCTAAGTAGGTTGATTGAAGATGTTTAGAAAGCGAAGGGGGCCTACTTGGGGCCTACAGCCATTAGGTCTGTCCTTTCTATGTTGGGGCGGGTGCCTTTGGGGGCCCGAGGCTCAACAGATATTTAGATTTATTATTTTTTGAGGTTACAGTTTTCAGTTGGCATTGTGCAAGAAAGTCGGTGTTTGGTAGTATTAGTTTTCGAAGTTACAGTTTTTGGAAGGAGCAGTGCGGTCGGCGGGACGACTCCAGTTGATTTTTGCTCAATGAACACGTAGTATTGGGTGGTATTATTCCCTGAAGTTACAGTTTTCGGACACCCTCGGCCATACAAAAAAAGGAAGGCTGTCACCTTGGGTAGACCTTCTTTCCAAGCAAGGTAATAATATTGCAGGGCTTCTATTACGGTACACTGCATGCAGATAAATTTAATAGGTAGATGAACAATGATGTGCCTTGCCTGTTTGTGAGAAATCCGGGTGAGCGGCTGATCTCCTGCAGAATTACCGCTTATTGCCTCCACTGAAAAGGCCAACTTTTCTACCGGAAAGCCGAGAAAATAAGAAGATGTCACTTTGCGAAAACCAATGAGATATCAGTACCATATGAGTGATTGTTTGAAAAATGACAAAAATCAATAATCACCGTTCCACTGGGAAACAAGAACCTATGTATATTTTCATTGACCGTGTTCATGCATTGGTAATGGGACAGTATGGCTCTGCATGACTTATTATAAGCATTTGAAGACGATTCTGCTGACGGAGACATGAAATTGCTTCTATGGACAAGTTATATGCATGCCTAGATGCTGATTACTGATAACTTACAACAGTAGTTCTTGTGTGGCTCAAAGGTAGTACCACATACATCATCTCGCGTGCCCAAGCGCTACCATGGTTATGAAGCGATGCTGGTTTTTCCACGAGTTATCGTGTCATTACACAGCCTTTTGCTGGCGTACTTGTCGAGTCAACATTCTCCTCGCAGTCCATTGGAAAAGTGGGAGTATGAAGAGCGAGACGACCATCCATGTGATGGGAACACCGCAAAGGCCAACTAAGCAAATGGTCAGCGCGAGCAGCATCGCAAAGAGGAGCACACCTACATTGATTGTCTGTGCCAGACAGAATACAGACAGAATACTATGGACTGCGCATGAAACATTGTAGAAAGGGAACGCGTAGGCATAGGTGTGCGGATAACTTCGATGGACATGAGCATATTGCGATGTTGGCTGAAAAGGACATCGGTCGATGGTCATTTATTGAACAGAAAGATGGGGACACCAACATACTAATGATCCAAGTAATCATGAAGAAAGATATATACATGGGCGTCAAGAGCATGATCCTAGCTCCACAGAGAGCATGCCAACCATCCAGAAGATCACACAGCCGGCTGAGCCGAATCTGAGAGGAAAGGTTAGGTAAAAAAAAAAAAAGGGAGACAGCTAAGAGGCTCGCTCACTTTCTGTTAAGGTGGACCTGGAAGGAGCGGCTGGCGGTAGAGTAGAAGAAGGAGGTCCTGCGTCTATGAGGCAGACTAAGGTACCAGGATGAGGCTAATATCCTGCTCGAACGGCATTCGCAGTAACTATAATGTATCACAGATCATGTCGGACTCAGAGGAGGCACCTCGAGGTCACCCTCCGAGGTGAGGATCTCACTTAGTGAACTGTCAACTTGAACTCTTTCGGAGGAAAGCCGCAAAGAACAGGAGATGAGCAAAGCGCTCGACAAAAACGGTCCATGGGAGGAGAGTGCACATTCCGGAGTTACCTTCCCGGCTGCCTAGACAGTGGGGCATGTACCATGAGGCCATCACCCTGAGGTTGCTGTATCTTTCTCCGTCGTGAAGAGGGATTTTAGGAAGCTGAAGTTTGTGGGAAGGGTTCATTTCCAACAGCCGACGTGGACCGCTTTGGGGAGGTACATTAGCCAGAGATTCGTCCTTTACAAAGGGTAGCGTAATGCGGTGAGACAGGATCTGGTATGGTGAACAGCACTCGATGACACAGATGCCATTGAGAGGGATGCCCAAGCATTCATTTCACGCTCTGTCCGAATGAGGTCTTGAAAAAGTTTCAAATTCCAGATCGAATACGGCCCTCCCGTTACTCGAAATATAACTTCGCTCAGGTTACAGCAAAAGATTGAAGCGCCATTAAGAACTATTGGAACTATTCTGCTTCAGCAACCATTCCATCAAATGAGCAACGACTATACCTCTGTTTTCTGTGACAAACAAGGCTTAAATAGCATCGATATCACGACAAGGAAGTCCTTGAAGCATCACGAAAGCGTGATTTCAATCCGCTCTCATTTCAATATGACGAAGCAACACTTCAGTCACTTGAAGAGTGGTAAATAGTGGATATCTGTGTCAAACTGAGTGAGTGCGACACATACACCTAACTTCGTAAGCTCAAACTCACTACTGAGCGCAAAAACGTCACTGAATTCAGCTTCCTCATCTTCCAATACCAAAGAACCCCTGCAGGAGTCGCGCAGCCTCCGAATTTGGAACCTGAGTTCATATTTGCATTCCATAGTCCTCGTACTGCGATTATTCAGGTTATATGTTTTCTTGAGTCCCAGTAAGGATCCCGAAGGGTAGTAGTAAGTCGACCTTACATCTTGTCCTTTCCATTTTCAAGCTGACTTCTACATGTTTTGCCTTTCGAAATCCAAACCTCTGACAGAGTCGAGATTGACTGCATACAAAGGACAAAGGACTGGTTCTTCGTCAACAAGAGAGATGTGATTACAGAGAATGAATGGTGTTTTTTCTCCCCCGAAATAGCGACCATTCGATATTCAGTGCTGCTGGTGTACATCAAGGATTCAAAACTGTCATCCATGAACGTATGAAATCCAGAATCCATTGCCAACAACAGCAATAGCTATGGACTGCAAGGGTTCAGTCATGACGGCGAAGGGGTAGTGCCTGAGGAAAGACCAAGATCGGATGCCAAAGTCGCTGGAGAGCCCTTAAGTGAGAATGCCATTGCCCTTGAACCTAACAGATGCGTTCGCAAAACTGTCGTCAACATCTCCAATTGGACAGACGGAGGATACACCTTGGACCCGCGATGCGCTGCCGACTTCACCAGGACCACCAGCCTGTCGAGGAAGAGACAAAAATCATCTATGTCGGCATCAAACGCACTGAGCGCAGACTCATTCGAGGGCATGCCTGTTGATTCTCCATCGACGGCGACCAGCGTCACCCCTGCAACCTCTTCCTCCTTTGCCCAGGCGAAGAATCACCATCAATGCCACTTATCCATGCTGACGAGAGTACGCCGCCGCCGAGGGTTGACAACATGCACTCCATTCAAATCGAGGTAAACTGCTTTCATGCCCGTCTTGGCATCTGACAGCAGAGCGTCAATAAATTTCCTTGCACAAGGATGGTGTGCATACTATTTATCTATGAATGGCATATACCCTTCCAAGAATGCTCCACTTGCAAAAGTCGTCCCCGGTCCCAAGGTGATATGCACATGAGTATGATGAACTTGAGATCGATAGGCAGCTTCCCATTGTTGCACATTCCATGCCATGATGTAAGAGTGGGTTTTGGAGCGTAACCTCGGTGACATTCGACCAGTAAATCAATACTGATTTCTGCTAGGGTAGCCTTCACGATGCAGGCCCATACCATCACGAATTTAGTCCTGCACGCGAAGGAAATACGGAAGGACTAGTCCCCATGAGAGGTATGAGTGCCACCGAAGGTGTGGATTTTGACAGAGTATTTGTGGTCCATTCTAATCCGAATAGCATAGTGTTCGATGTATGCTGCCAAGTTCATTGGTAAACAAAACAGAGAGGACTTGACCTGCAGTGGTGATGACTTGGAGCATTCGTCGTGTTGTCTCTTTTCCAGGAACATCTGACTAGCGATCAAAGTGTTGTGGAAAGAACAATTTCTCCATGGGACACCATGTTGTTGCATCGTATCAATGACGTTGAGCATCATTACCAAAAGATGTTTTCACAGCCAGAGCTATCGAGAACGATTAAGCCTTTAAACCACGAGAGATTGTGGCAAAAAGGACACACATATGATTCATTTACCCGTATATTTTCCTACAGCGAAAATCTGCACGATGAGATCCGGTCGTAGGAAGAGCGGGGAGCCTCTCTTCTCACAATCTACACAGCCCACCTCTTGAAAACAAGGCTGTTGTATTTCGGACCTCTGGATTGGCACATGTGAGAGGAGTGCTCAGTGATCAGCAGACTGTGCACATGCTTGATGCCTTCTTCTCATCGCAGTCCTCCTGTCATCAACAGCTTGCTCGCCAGAAGACGATCCATCGTCTAGAGTCAAAACTCTGTGATCCACACAGATCCACACCTCCCATTCGAATGCCGGCTACTCCTGCAATATGCATGCTCTGTCAGTAGCAAGTCCTGGCATTGTAAATGCAACACTGTCCATTGGCGCATGATTATTGAGTGGCTGAGGTACCAGGAAGGGGAGTGCCATGGGGTACCAAATGGCGCCCGTCCGGCGTGCGAAGGCAATGTGATTGGATATCCATACACACATCATCTTCATCTCTCTTTAGCACAGTACCTGTGTCGGGTCTATCTACCTTCTCACAAACCAGGACGACGGGCAGAGTTGTATAAAAGCATGACGGATGAGACACAGTGCGGCAGTGTATTCAAATATGTACTCACCAAGTTCCCTGGAGATCAAATAAGGTGACAAGCCAGGCATGCCTCTTGTCGTTTCACCATAAGCATCCGGAATTTGTCAGAGAGATGCTGCTCAACCTCGGGCTGGTGAAAGGGAGAAATCTTGAGGTATCAATGGAGGCTAAGAGTTATTCTCCATTAGACAAGGAGATGACGCGTCGAGTTGTTTCTCTTCGATGATTTGGGTCACTGTTAAAGCTGCTGCTGGTGAAATGGCCATGGAGGTGACTGGAGAAGAGCTTTAATTTATGACGAGGCATAGATCATGTGATTATATACGTCATAGGCCCAGACTTTTTCATGGTGTTGATGTTGATTGACCACCAATGGCAACTACTCAAGTACTCACAGCTAGACGTTACCTCTTCTCAGCACAATCCTTGTCTCTTATCGCTCTAAAAATCATCGATAATCAAAAGACCAAGGGAAGATGTTGGATGAACCAGGTAGTTTTCGTTGGTTCCTGCGGGTATTCATTTATCTTCAGCTTTCTATGATCATCGGTTGCTGCTGGGCTCACTCCTTACATATACTGAGCAACCCAAAAACCATGTCAGAGCAACTGCAGAAGGAGCACATTTGACTTGATTTCTTCAGGTGAGTCTGTTGTTTTTTTGAGACTTGTGCGACTAAAACTTATATTTTTGCTTAGTACTGTATCTGCTCCAAATCCTATGAAGCTCGAAGCTGTCGACACCTTGGAGGAAGCGCCCATTCGATAAGGATGACTGAGTACTCAAGGCAGCAAAGAGGCTTACCAGTGGAACGGCCCTGACTAGAACTGCTCGTCAAGCTCGGGCGGCAGCAGGAATGGTAACAGCTCAACAGTAACATTCCATTACATTTCACCTGTGCTTCCGCTGATACGCCATCTATGCGTTCACACCTAGATTTTGCGAATTTGTAACAATACAATTGCATACCTATCCTATACTAGTGATAGTAAAAGGACTATAGCTGAGGCTTCGAGCTGATAGTTACAGCAGTATGCGACTAGTGAAGCCAGGACTTAGATGCGACACCACTAGTGGGTCAAATCTACTAGCCGGCCGTACTAGTGACTTGAATACTAGCTGGACTAATTAATATAAGACCACTAGTAGACGAGTAACGCGACTAGCGCACCAAACAAGAAGCAGAATACACAGATCTCATGAAGTTCAGTCACTAGCAGACCGATCGGGGCAGAAATGCCTAAGTCAGGTTAACTAGTCACGCAGCAATCTCGAAGCAGGACTTAGAAATGAATTAGCAACGGATTAACGTTACGCCCAGATCCAACTAGTGCGATCAGATCTATTATGATTGGCACTAGTATGGCCCGGCTGCGCTTTCGATCACGGCCGACTACGGTTGCGAGCACGAGGCTGTGGCTAGTCGTTCATCTCCAGCGCTAGTGGCGTGTTGCTGAGTCAAGAACGTGAGATTAAACCGCTAGCTGAGCTCCGTGGCTCACTAGTCATCCAATAGTAATTTCTAGACCGACTATTGCATGTTCAGACGTGATATTTTAGGCTTAGCCAAGAAATCCATACTGAAAATACCCCACTAGTGTAGCTGTTTGTGTCGCTTTGTACCTTTCTTTACAGTATATAAGTAGTAGAATAGCCACTCGCAACGGCAGGCAAGCCATCCCTGCGATTGCGAGTGACTAACAAGAGTTTAGTGCCCCAATTAAAGGCTTTTGTGCTTAACCTCGACGAAGCGGCTACTAGTCGCTAAGTTACCTATAGAATTGAGTGAATTGAAGTCCCTTTTGAGCAATACTATTGTGTCCTGCAAAGACCAAGAGTGTTTCGAAGTAATTCTTGCAATTTCTCGAAGTTAAAGTATTATTCTTAGGCCAAGAGTGCCACTAGTAAGCTAGAGTGTGAACTAGTCAAGTGAAGATCACTTGTAGGAAGTAGTACAGGGCCAAGAGAGCCATTATTTTGAAGCAGTCATAGTCCCAACGAGTGCAGTAGCTCAAAACCAAGTCACATTCAGTCAATTGTGTCTTACCCACCCCACTAGTGCGAGTAGTACGCTTGTAAAACTCACTAGTAACGAATAAAGTGTCTTTTGAACAACATCCCTTGATTATTGAGTCTGCAGAGTGCTTCTATCATACTCGAAACACCCGAATTCAATACATTGGTGATAGTGTAGAGTGTAGAGAGGTTTAGTGTTGGTTGGAGCCCATTTCTGCCCACTAGTCTTTTGCCATTCACCATTACCGAGCACATCACCGCTTCTTCGTCTCATGCTTCTATCTCGACGACGATGAAGCATATATTTTCTCCCTGCGATTCTGCACCCCAGTGCATGTGTGAGCTGCCGCATGAAGACGGGTTTGGGTTCAGCATTGGCTGCAAGAACTGCTTGAGGTAGGCAGCATCCACACTTTCTCTCAGTATGCACTCACAAGTCTTTTAGATTACCTTTCTTTTGGCCTTTGTCTTGCTTCATGCGGAATGTATCAGGATTTACGCCGGAGTCAAGGGTTGTATGCGAGGGAGAAATTGGGAATAGGCGACGAGGTGGACAACAAAGAAGAATAGCAGTATCGAGCAGGATATCCTCTGACTGCATTCCCCCAACCATCCACCTATGTCACATCCTGGCATTGGCTATTGCACTTACCCTCTCCACTCGATTCTGTCTATCCACCAACGTACATGTCATATAGCTCCCAGCGCATCGGTCCAGGAACCTGTCTCTCTGTTGTCACAAGTGCCTGATTGTCAGTCGAGGATCCATGCCAGCCCGAGCATATGCTTGGGTCCCGAGTGTATTTATACATCTCATTCCTTCACACAGTGACTCGGACGAATATGGTTTGGTTCTCGATGCTCGGCTTGTGGGCAATGCTGCTCGATTGATTTGCCCAGGGTGTTATCCTAATGCCAAAATATATGCCAACGAGGATGCTGGATGGGACGTGTATGCGAACCAAGAGCTGAGCACTGGAGATGAGATAGTGCTAGGATGGGAATGGGACGATGCCCATCCCATGCATGGTGGCGAGGAAGAGGTGTTTGAAGCCATCGAGGGACTGTTCATGCCATTCTCATATGACGGAAGAATGAGCTGTACGGTCGAGGTGATGCACAGAGGCGATTGGAAGACTAGGTCCAGTGGTCATGGGCGAGGAAGCGTTGAGATTAGGGAAAGCAGAAGCGAAAGGAAGCAAGGAAGGAGGTCTTGCTGCCAGCGGAGAGAAGGTCAGAACAAGGAGATGTAGGATGAGGAAAAGCCAAGCAAGAATGCCAATGTCGCCATCCCAACAGACACATTTGCAAAACTGTCACTAGCGTCTCCGATTCTCAGGATGGAGGATCCGACAGTATCACCTTTGACTCACAATATACTGACTTTGCCAGTACCGCTGGTGCTCCCAAGGCGAAGGCCAAACTCACCTTCTTCGATGTCATAACTGTTGATTCTCCATCAACAACAGCCAGTTCATCAGATGTGCCCATGTCTGACACATCTCCGCGACCTCCTTTACCTAGACAAAAACCAGCAAAGAAGTTGTTGTCAACGCCACCTATCAATGAGAATCCTGCATCGCCAAGGGTTGACAATGACCACTCTACCCTTGTGGACATTCCTAGGTAACCTTCACTGCCCAAACGAAGGCCATGAGAGAAGGGAATCATCCGATTCCACACCGGACACCTCGCCTCTAGAAACTCCCGATGGGATGCTAGTCTACTTACCACTACTAATGCCTAATATCGCGCCATCTGTGATGAATCCAGGAATGAAGAGGAAGGAACCAGACACAGAGCCACCGACACGTCTTAAGTCGCCTTCACCTGTGATGTGGACCTCCTCACCTGATATTCCTGACCTGTTCCTTGTATCACCTAAAACACTGCCATCATACAACCCTCCAGTTTCATTCCTGTCCTCAGCCTCTCTAACTATCAGATCTCAACTATTCTCCTCACATTCACATTCTCATTCTCCTCCGTCGCCTCCACCAACCATGTCAAAATCTCTCCCCGAGATGAAATTTGAAAGAAACCTAAACTCGGTGCAACAGCAGCGTAAGATGACATTGGATGATGGGAAGAAGGAGCGAGAGAAGATGAAGGTGGGGGCAATTAAGCGTGAGGAGGAGGTGTTGTTGAGGATTGCGTCTTTACTGATTCCTGTTCCGAGGGCACCGCGAGCAATGACCATTCCAGGCGCACTGTGGACTCCAAAAGAGTGATGATGTGCAGGTGGGGGTGCTAGAATTTCATTGTTAGCTTTTGTATTCGGATAATTTCTGCACTATTTCTTTGTTGTACTGGCCATGTATGTTTCTAAAAGCTTATTTAGACATTTGATTTACTTCCAGCACTCGGGATAACTTAGGGATAATCACAATACTGCTTAGTCTGCGAGCATGACAGGTTACAACAGAAGTTTGGGTGTTTGTTCTTGCTTAGTTAATACATAGTTAAACTTGATTAAATTCAAGTCAGCAAAGGACTGTTTCAACTTCTTCCATAACTCCAAGTTCATGTAGCCTCATTTCTTCTTCTTCTGACATACTGAACACTGATAATTTCTCAAATTTCCCATCCTGCCTTTGCCTCCCAACTACCCAGGAATATCCTAGCTGTTCCACAATACCTTTGCTGCCTATCAGTGTATACGAGCCATCAGGTATTGGATATGCATGATCAGCAACAATTCTGAAGGGATGGGCCCACCCGGCACCATCTTTGATGAACAGTCTCCCCTGGCGAGACTTCCCTTTCCCTTCATGTAATGGATGGGACAATCCCCGCACATCACCTGAATTGATACAAGGTCCATGGTAAGAGTCCAAGTCATCATCTGCCTTCTCTGACCGAACAACATGCTCCATCCATATAATTCCAAGAGGTGGTGGAAGCATTGCCATCATTACCTGCTCCCATGATGGTCGCCAACATTGTGTTCTGTTTCCAGGTTCAGGATAGAAGAAAAGCAACTGTGCCCGAGATGTAGACTCCATTGCATCCACAAGCACTGCCCAGGCATCTTCTTCAGAATGTGCTGAATTATATATTGGGGTGTACTCCAAATCTAAAAGATATCCCAGGCCTGCAACTTTATCCAGAGGCTTTGTTGACACCCGCTTCTGCATCTGTGACAGGAAGTCAAATACCCAGTAACCTCTCCGCATCTGCTTCAACAATTCCAGTTGTTGATTGAACCTCATTTGTATGATGTCTTCTGTCATGAACCCACCATCACCAGTCTCCCCACCAATAATCATTGTCTCTTCACTAATCTCCTGTAGTGTCCATGCTCTATTGAACCAACAATGATCACTCTCAAAGTAGTCTGGTTTCAGGCACAAAGGCTGGCCCAGCCCACAAAAGTAGCAAACCACAGTCACATTTGAATACACCCACCCAATGGTAGGCACATCCAACTTCCACTCTTCCACACGCAGATCCTCCCTAAGCCCATGCTCCTGCCTCAAACACAAGACATCCAACCATACATACTCTGCTCCCAGGTTCAACATCTCTATCCGGATCAGATCAAGGTTGGCGTCCTTTGGCATTGGTACAGGCCATTCACATCTGTTGATGGGTGTCCACACATCAACACGATCCCTCTCATTCACCCAAGCATGTGATATTCCCCATGGGTATTTGCAGGCAACCCAGTATGGCACCACCCGGTTAGCATGCAGATCCCAAACACGCCGAGGGGGGATATCTCTCTCAACAATCCTGCCATTGACTAGGACACTCTGTCGCTTCTCTTGGTCCTTTTCTTCAGCGGTGTGTAATATGTGTTTGATGGTGGCGTAGTCAGACCAATAGCAGCGCAAATGAGCGTAGGCCATGCCGAAGTCATCATTTCGTGCGATGTAAGATTCAAGAACTGAGTTCAGAGATGCTGTCAGATTGTACGATGTGCCGAGTGTCGCATTGAGCTTCTCCAACACTCCATCGATGCCGAGTTCAGCACAGAGAGTGTCAGCCAAAGCGGATGGTATGACAGGCTTTCTACCAATGTAAGACTGTTGCTTGAGCACCGGAATGGCTGATTCTGCTTGGCCAGCCTCGGTGGGGGCGGAGAGTGTGATCTCAGGGAGACTCACATACTTGAGATGTGCATGAAAGGTGTTACTCATTGTCTCGCTGGTATGCTTTGACACTTACCTCCTCCTCCTCATCATCATCTTCCTTCCAGTACTCGCCGGAAGCTCCTCCTAGTCATAGCAGAATGAGGGTGCAAACCATCAAAAGCAAGATAATCGCACATACCAATGTTCATAGGTGATGCAGATCGATACCAAGCTGCGGTCGCGAGAAGAGGATAACGTTGTATTGTCCTCATGGTAAGAAGCAGACAATGGGACTGGCGCCTAGACTGTCGCCATCAGGCTTCAGCACTGCCGAATGATAGGGCTCAAAGATATCCTCAAGTGGACATGTACAAACATTAAATATCCTTGTTAATCATGATGCACGTCTGTTCGAGTCCAATCGACTCAGTACTGCTCTGAGGACTCACGATTCATGTATTCGATGCTACTTTTACACCGCGTAACCACTATATCCGTGACCGAGGACCATCATTGTCCGATTCGGTACTCTCACAGGCTATCCCCCATCATCACGCGAGTCGTCAAGCTCCGAGTGCGCACAAAGCCAAACATACTCGTACTGAAAAAGCCCTTTCTTCTATTAGAAACTGTGAGATCGAATTGCCTTACAGAAAAGAGATAGACCCCCTCGAGGACTCACGGTGTATATGCGAATGACCCCATACCTATGCCGGTTCAATGCGCGCGGAGTTTTCAGCGGCAATAGTCTTTGCCTTGCGCAGCATCACGTCATCAAGGCATTTACCCTTCTCCGTCACCTGGTTATGCATGTGGCCCATCGGAGGTTCCAAAATCTCGCAGAATACGGTCGTCGGAATGTTTACGACTAGCCCAAAGATCAAACAGTGCGAAACCAATAAATGTAAAATGTATCAGCAGAGCTGAAGTAGGGAATGCGTGAAGGGACACTGGTACATGCTTGTTGTGAGAGATGGGAAGCGTAATGCAGATTGGTGTTCGTGCTGGTCAAAAGGTAGTGCGAATTCGGACATCCAAGGCGATGGTCTGAGGAAGGAGTAGCTGATGGAGGGCAACATTTCTAACGCTGGCACAGCCAGGTAAAAGTTTTGTTTAGTCCATGCTGGGAGAAATTTGTTGCTGTAAGGTACCAATATACTTGGCAGGGAGTAAAGCGCGCTATTACTACTAGTAAGTATCGAACGAAGGCTGGTGAAGAACAGGGAAGGATGACATACCTGCGCCCTTATTTCTCTACTGAACGTCAAAGCCTATGTCGGACAGACAGTTTCTGGACCTGCGAGTCGCTAACTTTTGTAAGTGCGGTACTGATATTCTTCACCATAGTTTTGGAAATAACATCTGAACTGATAACCGTGAGAGCGCGATGTCTGGCAAGAGTGAAGAACACACCTGCTGAATCTCTCCTTCACCAGTGCTAGTGAGCTCCTTTCCCAGCTCGAACAAACCCGTCTCCGGCCTATGACCCATTTAAATCTTCCTATACACCTCTGCAGCGTCTTCTTTAACAACCTTCGACTGTCACACCACCTCCTATGCCGCCGGGTCTTGCCAGTCTCTCGCTCGAGCAGAGCCTCGTTCTCCTTGGAATTGACCATCTCGTACGGCTGTAGCGTGTGGCGGCGGTAACTGTAGGCTGTCACAGCCACAGAAGGGCAGCTCCAGCGGAAGGCTTCGGGGCAGGCGAGATCAGTAGCTCGGCCTCCACTGCCCTCTCTACCGTTTGAAGAACGAAGTCAAACCCATCCTTTTCATCTTCAGAGACATCTTTGGGATCCCCGCCTTTTGAAGTTATCTCCTTCCTTCTCTTTGCCCTTCTAGCATTCCTATCCGTCACATCTTTGTTCATATTTGCTCGCAATCTGTCCATGTTCATTTCTTCGGAACTTTTCGTTGGATTTCCGCTTGGGGAGCACCGGGCTTCAGTCTGCTTTGAAGATTTGCTGCGGCACCGGTTTGGGACATGTGGTCAAGAAAAAGGTATGAGATTAAGAATATACAAGTCAAAGACTTCGTCGGAAAGATTTGGGGTGCATTACAAACGGGAGAGTTGATGATGATGATGATGACGAGACGTTCACTTAGTCAGCATGCCTTATGTCCATCTGATGATCGATTTCTTTGCTACTGTACCTGTTTATGTACCTCCGCCCACTCTGTGGGAGCACTGTATAGATCTTGACTAGTGCTGGCTCATATACATATTCGTTCACACCCTAGTCCCTTCGCATGGATCCGATCCCGTGAGACGCTTCGTAGTTACCGACACTAGGATGTCAGTCACAGCGGCAGGGTCCTGCGCGGTCTGCGATGCTACTATGAAGTAAATTGATAAGGCTTGGTAGCAACGGCGCAGAAAACATTGGCTGTTTCCTTTTTAGGGACCACCTGCCAGTGCGACGACTACTACTACTACTACTCATTCCGGACCGGCTGATCCATCGCGAAGCACCATCTTGTTTGCTCACTCGAGCTTGATGGACTCAGCGCAAGAGGCTCCGCGAGCGTATCTAGATGGGTTCAATATCCCTGTGGATTACAAGATGCCTGATCTAGCCCTGGTTCGCGACCAAGCAGCTAAAGGTGATTTACAGTGTACACTATCTGATAGCTCTAAGTCTTATTCTGACCTGCGACAATGAACAGTTACCGGACTCATGCGAGCTCCAATACCACCTCGACTTCCTGCTGTTGATGTTGGAGGCGAGCCTCTAGGCCTCCTTCCACCGGCATTTTTGTACAACTCTCTGCTTCCCGATCTCTTTCGGTTCAGCTATCTTTGCTTTGTCGAGGATGGTAAGTTTCACTGCATTTCCAGATGTATATCTTTTTCTTATAGCGTATAGTTCCAGAAGATATTTTGCCACAATGTATCTAGTCTCTCGAATGGATGATTCGTGCCTTCCTGGAAGGCTCAGACGAGCAATTGAGGATATTCCATCATCTCACGCCGCAAGTGCAAGATAGTGGCATCACTACAGAGACAGAACGGTACCTCATGGTAAAATGTTCTTCTACAGAATCCAAATTTCTCCATGTACTGATCAATGATTGCTTAGCTTCAAAATTGCCGATACAAGCTGGCCAATCACCTTCTGTGAGTATTTATTCTGGTGTACCACTTCATCTCTGATTCCTTGACAATGAAACCTAGTAAACCCCAAATCAACCAACCATTGGAAGCTCTCCGCCATATTCGATGTTCCATAGAGGCAGACAAGGAGCGCAGTAGAAAGTCCGATATTTTCCTTATAAACCCGTGCGTATTCGCAATCGTAGCCGCCTCATACCCATGTTGACTGTTTTTAAAAGGGGGTTATACGAACTGTTTGCTGTATGCCTCGCACGTGCAAGAACAGATGATGTTGAAGCAAAAGCAGCGTTATTGCGTATCATTCGTGATCCAGCCTTCGGTACAAGTGAATCTGGAACCACTGAGCATCATGTCGAAGCAAAGGTGTATCTCGCCCGTGTACTTCGGCGACTTGGAGAAGACAGCGAAGCGCATAAATTGTATGTCGAGCGGTCATTACCTTTAGTGATGTTGGCTGATACTGAGCTCTTTAGGGAGATATGGCTGGTCAGATGGTTCAAGAAGCATCCGCATGGAATCAAGGATTCCATTTTGGTACCAATGTTCTCTACGGACATCGATCCAGCCGTGGATCCGGTTTTTGCAGGCCTTGGTGGATCAAAGTGGCTCGATCATAGGAAGGCAACATTGAAAGTGCAAATTATTGAAAAAAGGAGCTGCCGAAACTGCTGCGCCAGCGAACCCCAAGTTAAATTGTCGAAATGCCCGAAATGCAAGTATACATCTTACTGGTCAGTGATAACTCGTTTTCTTCCGGAATACACAATCCTGAAATGACGGTTCTCCAAGTTCCACGGAGTGCTCGAAAATGAACTGGCGCTACCACAAGTATATTTTCCATTATACATGCTTTATGGGAGTGCTCATGACGCTCCCGAATGATACAGGATATCCTGCAGGTGAGCATATCGGCATGATCACTAGATGTGATGTTAACGATGATTCCAGAGAGGATGCCGCACATTTCCGGAGATTAGCAGATCTTCAGAGGAAGAATGCCATTGCAGCACGACAATTCCGAGACTGGATGAATTACGGAGGCAACGTAAGGCCGAAAACGGTAGAGTGCTTTGCACATGCCCTTGGACTAGCGCGTGATGCATCTCGAGGTCGAACACACATCATATACCAGGAAGTCGAGTATGTCCCATCCGTAATGGATCATCTCGAACAGTTCAGAACCACAGGAGTTGGAGTTTTCAAGCTCGAGGATGTCTGGCAAGACATCGAATCGAGAATGAAACTAGATCCTGGCGAGGGGAAGGTGTACATCCGCGAGATGCTCGAGGAGTTTGATCATACATCTGGGCAAGGTCGAGTTGAAGAAGCATTCATTCCTATCTTCGTTTTGATCTTCTCGGCCAAAAAGGATAACCTTAACCAACTTGGGTATCTTGCAATTAGTATGTTCTTTCTCCCTCTTGGAAGACCTGTCACGATGTTAGCATCTCAATTTTAGGCCGTCTTTCACAAAAGAAGGTATCATCCATGCAACCCAAACCGGACTGGAGACAGGATGTGAACAAGAAAGGCGAACTTCCTGTTCACATTAAGTTAAGCGACGGCAAGATTCTGGATGCTGAACATATCTTTTGAAGTCACGAGTCCAATCATAATTATTGACTACGTATGAGTAGCTAACGTTGATGCATTTAATTACCACGGGAAACCAAGGACGAAGTAGTAACTAGGGATCCAGGCGCCGCCACCTCGAAGCAGGCTTCTACTGGACGAAAAGATGGTGTGAGTTGAGATTCGGAGTACGAAGCAATTGCTCGATGTGCTGCATAGTTAGGTCAGTGAAAATTGAAACGAGAAAACAGGAAAGACATACTGCATCGTCGAAGTTACCCGTACGGTTGTTCTTTTCCACCCATCCCCGATAGTGCAAATCTCCGTCGAGGCCGAGAGGGATGGCGGTGAGTCCCGGGCGTGTCAAATTGGATTCAGGGTGTCACGTACGCACGGGACACTGGCGATTACTCCTGCCGATGTGAGTCTTTTGATGCCTCCGGGGATTATACAGGGCGTCCCATTGAAATCCTCGGCACTCGGCACCCATTCTCCCTCGCGCGCACTCAGCACGAATGTCGAGAATGTGCTCAGTATCGGGACCATTAGGCCCATCCAAAAAGCTTCTGTTGACATCGTCGAAATAGCTTGGGCATCGGCCGCAATCTTTTGAATTTACATCGCCGACCAGAATATTTTCTGATACTTATGTGTTATTTTAATACGCGTAACAAATGGAGGCGAAAACTTGTCCGCTACAGTTGAAAGTCTCGCAATAAAAAATCAAGAGACGGGAGCCTTGCACGACAAAGTCAAAAACATGACCGGTTCGTGACCTCCGCTCCACGAGGAACACTCGCCGTGCCCGATTTTCCATTGCCTATATAAGAGGCTGCGACCAACGAAATAGGGAGGATCAGTACCAGAAAGCTAACGAAAACATACTGGCTCGGCGATGGGCATCAACTGCGTCCGCCCTGCCTAGAAGGAAAATCAGAAGAAATAAAATGACATTGTACATGTAATCGCACACCTTCACAGTGAAGGGATACATCGACTTGGGCCAACGCGGCGGCATCTATGACCCAAAGGTATCTGCCTTTCTACCTCCGTTTCATAGATCCGCTCTCCATATGAAAGTGGCGATAACGGTCCATCAAGAGGATCGGCCGTGGTTTCTTCTGCTGGCGGGTCAATGTCATCGACAGCTGATGCCGTTCGTGGTGATGATCCCGGTGGGGAAGACACTATCGAGGGGTTTTGCAAAGGATGGCCTGCTGAATATGGCTCCTAATATGCTAGTTGAAGGGTTTCGTCATCAAAATCTGGCCAAGTCAGCTTAGTCAATAATTATGCGCCAGGCGGAAGGAAGAACTACCTGTCCCTGGGTGCAGCTTCGATGTCCATCCTCCATCATCCTCGTCGAAATCGCCACTTGCTTCATCCATATCGCCGACTCGCAACCTTCTACATCGATGTTAACGCCTTCACGGCCGCCTTAATATCTGACAGCAGCAAGTATCAGCAATCTCCCCTTTGCAAGGATGGCGCGCATACGTCTATCTTCGAACGGCGTGTACCCTCCCAAGAATGTGCCGCCCGCAAAAATCGCCCCCGGTCCCCGTCGGAGCCGATATGCGCATGCATATGAAGAACTTGAATTCGATAGGCAGTTTCCCTTTGTGATGTAGATTGAACAAGATGTAAGGGCAGGGTTTAGTCGAAACAGGAGCGTGGCCTTGATTTCGAGGGTGACGTTCGTTCTGATTCTGCTACGGTAGCCGCCACGGGGCAGGCCCAGACTCTCGACTACCTTCGCAGCTGTAGTCTTGGATGCGAAGGGAAAACGGAAGGAAGGACCCCAAGAGAGGTAGGAGTGCGTTTGCAGCCGAAAGCGTCGACTTTGACAGAGCATTTGCAGCACATTCTAATCCGAATGGCTCGGCGTTCAATGTATGCTTTCGAGTTCATTGATAAACGGAACGAGAGGACTCGGCCCGTGGTGGTGGAGACGAGGAACATTCGTCCAGTCATCTCTTTTCCAAGCTCATCCTGCTAGCGATTAAAGTGTTGTCGAAGGAATGATCCCTCCATAGGAAACCACGTTGCGGCGTCGTATCGATAGCATTGAGCGCCGTTATCAAAAAGGTATCTTGACGTCCATGAACAGCCAGAGCTAATAAGAAAACGTAAGCCTTCGGACTACGAGATATTGTAGCAAAAGGGACAGACCTAGAAGTCATTCACCAGTATTACTTGCCACTGCACGATGAGATCTAGTCATTTTGAGAGGAGTGAGGGGGAGATACGGAGCAGGAATCCGAAAAGCAGACAGCGGCGTAAAAAGTGGGCACACAACGGCAACGGTGTCAGAGGGATAAGCGGGGTGTACGGCACGGGAAAGCCTCGTTTTAGACAGGGTGCTGAGGGTGGACAGCACGCGTCGCCATGGGCGCGTTTGTAGCTTAGACCTGTAACCGGTCGTCTTCCATATATGGGAGCAAGCTCACGATATATTTATAAGACGACCTGTACAACTGAGTTTAAATATAGCAGGTTCATTTTTGCTGACCACGCACCTTCCTAATAAGATGTAGCATCCAAAACGGGAAGGCTCTTGCAAGTGCCTTCGCGCATGTATTCCACTGCCGATAACACATAGCTCCCTCCGGTATTGACAAAAATAAAAGTTTCAATTCTGTATTTGTTGGCAACTGCATGCATAAGACTCTGAGCTCTGCTACAAACGTTCTTAGCAGCGTTTTCTCAGTCATAGATCACCGTCAGTTGACCGTCAGTCTGCCATCACAGGAAGGTCCTGGAAGAAGACAATCCATATGGACATTTGCGCGCGGCCATCTTTCTGTCTCGACACGGGTACACCTCTACAAAAAACAATAAGAATCCAATCCCCTAGTCCCACTTTCTCTTTATCCCTGAGTACAGTGTTGCGAAACACTTCAACTTGAACATAGCTATTACCCCAGGAAAGAAAGCGGAGCCGAGTCGTCAACATATATAGGTCGAATTTGTTGCTGAAATCTTGAATCGCGAATGAGACCGTTGAGACGAGGTACATGTCATGTCTGCATGCAGCGTAGCTCAGTCCTGGCCTCCGTAGTGGATTAACCCTAAGAGAATCATGATTTAGTACGATGCGTTAGTGCAAGAGCTCCAAGCCGCATGCAGCTTGTGTTCTGTGAGTAGCCTATCATCCAAGAAGAAGTTTTGAGACAACCGGGCGTTCGTTCGGAAGTAGCTGGAAGACGTAAAATCAAGTAACTTTGACAGTCGAGTTCATCAAGAGTCGGAGCGAAATTGCTATCTGAGCATCACGCAAAGCTTCGTAGAGTGTTTTTGTGTTATATAATGTTTTCATAACATCAAAGATTATCGTGGTTGAAAATGTGGAAGCACACAGCGGGAGAAAGACGTGGCGCAGCGCGAGTACACGAAAAGTATTGTTCAAGACGCGTGTTCCCGTTTTGGATGCTACATCTTATTAGGAAGGTGCGTGGTCAGCAAAAATGAACCTGCTATATTTAAACTCAGTTGTACAGGTCGTCTTATGAATATATCGTGAGCTTGCTCCCATATATGGAAGACGACCGGTTACAGGTCTATTTGTAGCTAGTCGCCAAATATCGTGCACGAAATGACTACGCCATCTTCCAGACACGAATCCGTAGTCCTCGCATGGCGTCCCCAACGACGGCGTGTTTGTGTTTGTGTTTGGAAGGGCTTGATATGTTCTTTGAGCGAATGCTTCAAGCACGAGTGAGATCAGGCTAAGTGGGCGAACAGAAGGCACCTACCATTCCGCGCACAAACCCCCCTTCAGTAGCTCTGCCTTGGTGGCCAAGACTTGGGACTTCACACAAAAGAGAGAGTCGTGCGGGTAAGGTCGAGCTACAGAGACGTGAGTGCCAATGAATGCAAGGAATCGGAGAGACTTGCCATTCCCAGCACATCCTACCTCCCAGTACATCTGACGGTGCGCTGTCTTCATGGAGAGGATGACGCGTCTCCCGTTTCCTCCGCCGCCTCCCCGAGTCCATCCTATGCTTTTCCCATCATCGTCGAGTGCGGCAAACAGACCCTTCCCTCCGCTGCGTGAACGCGCCACTGTCCGAATGGCGACACATCGTTTCAGCCCATAATTAGGTCCTCGGATTCTTCGTCTTTGGTCTGAATCCAGTCATCGAGGGTAATTGTATCATCCATTGCGTGAATGAACTCCGTGATTGATACCCTCACCCATATTCCACGCATAGTGGACGAACGTCGTAGTCATGCTCGTCAGTAGGGCACGAGAGTCTTGAAATGTTGCCAGACGAAAAAGGGGGATAAAAAAATATGAGCATGACGGTGAAAGGAGACTTTGCTTTGTTTGACCAAGCCAAACATGCCATTTCGGTCACAACACTCATCTCGCAAGACGCGACGCGCAGCACGTCTCACTGCCAGCAGCAGCTGCTTTTACGAAGACCCAAATCAGTGGAGAGAAAGGACTCGATGTGTCGTCTCACTTTCTAATGGAGATTATTCTTGGCCTCCATCGATACCTCACGATTTCTCCCTTTCGCAAGCCCTTTTTCCAAGGTCGATGCCTCGTAGCGAGCGGTGTCTCGCTTCCCTAGTAGGACGACAAGTCGGAACGGCGAAGAGTGCTCGTGGCTTGTCACTTTACATGATCTCTGCATAACTTGGTGAGTACATCTTTGAATACACTGCCGCGTTGTGTCTCATCCGCGCAATAGCCGTTGCGCTTTTATACGACTCTGTCCGTCGCCTTGGTTTATGGGATAGACACAGCACGAGTACTGCGCTGAGGAGCGACGAAGAGGATGCGCGTACAGTTATCCAATCGCATCGTCTTCGCAGGCTGGACGGGTGCCATTTGGTACCCCACAACACTCCCCTTCCCCGTACCTCAATCACGCGCTGACGGAGAGTGTTGCATTTAAAATGCCAGGACTCGCTACCGACGGATCATGCATATTGCAGGAGCAGCAGGCATTCGAATGGGAAAGGATCTTAAGTGTGGATCTGTGTGCATCACCGAGGGTTGACTCTAGGCGACAGATCGTCTCTGGCGAGCAAGCCGTCGACGACAGGAGGACTGCGATGAGAAGAAGGCGTCAAGCATGCACGCACTCTGCTGATCAACGAGCACTCCTTCTCTCACATGTGCCAAGCCAGAGAACGAAATACGACGGCCTCGTATTCGAGAAGTGGGCTGTGAGAAGGGAGTCTCGCCGCTCTTGCTACGACCGGATCTCATCGTGCAGATTTTCGCTGTAGGAAAATATACGGGTAAATGAGTCATATGTGTGTCCTTTTTGCCACAATCTCTCGTGGTTTGAAGGCTTACTCGTTCTTGATAGCTCTGGCTGCGAAAACACCCTTTTGGTAATGGTGCTCAACGTCATCGATACGATACAACAATATGGTGTCCCACGGAGAAATTGATCTTTCCACAACACTTTGATCGCTAGTCAGATGCTCCTGGAAAAGAGACGACGCGACGAATGCTCCAAGTCGTCACTACTGCAGGTCAAGTCCTCTGCGTTCCGTTTACCAATGAACTCGGCCGCATACGTCGAACACTACGCCATTCGGATTAGAACGGACCGCAAATACTCTGTCAAAATCCACACCTTCGGCGGCACTCATACCTCTCACGGGGACTAGTCCTTCCGTATTTCCTTCGCGTGCAGGACTAAATTCGTGAAGGTATGGGCCTGCATCGTGAAGGCTACCCTAGCAGAAATCAGTATTGGTTTACTGGTCGAACGTCACCGAGGTTACGCTCCAAAACCCACTCTTACGTCTTGGCATGGAACGTTCAACAATGGGGAGCTGCCTATCGATCTCAAGTTCGTCATACGCACGCGCATATCACCTCGGGACCGGGGGCGACTTTTGCAAGCGGCGCATTCTTGGAAGGGTATACGCCAAATGGTACGCACACCATCCTTGTGCAAGGAAATTCATTGACGCTCTGCAGATACAAAGACGGGTGTGAAAGCAGTTCACCTCGATTTGGACAATTGCGAGTCGGCGACGCAGATAATGATTTTGATGAGGATGATGGTACACCGACGCCGACTGCGACAGGTAGTTCCTTATTCTGTATGATGCATAATTATTGACTAATATCCATCAGAACCGACATGGCCAGATTTTGAGTGCGAAACCCTTCAACCAGCATATGAGGAGCCGTATTCATCGGCTGGTCCTTCACAAAACCCCTGGGTAGCGTCTTCCCCACCGGGATCATCACCACGAACGGTATCATCATGTCTGCCTGCCGATCTCCCGCCAGCAGAAGAGCCTTCTTGATAGACCGTCATCACCACTTTCATACGGAGAGCATATGTATGAAACGGAGGTACAGGGGACAGAGCGCTTTGGCATATTGATGCTGCCGCGTTCGATGCATCCCTTCGCTGTGAAGGTGAGCGATTACATGTACTAGCTCATTTTATTTCTTCTGATTCTCCTACCAGGCTGGGCGTTCATATGCAGTTGGTCCCCGCATGTTTTCGTTAGCTTGACAGCCTGGTTCTTGTAACGATCCTGCTTATTAGGTACCCCGAAATACTTGATATGATTGGTCGACCACATTGCAGACCCTCTTGTATCCAAAGGGAAATGGCAGAGGTCGGGCATGGCGGATGTCCTCGTGGAGCGGAGGTCATGAACCGGGTCATGTTTTCGACTTTGTTGGGCCAGGTTCCCGCCTCTTGATTATATGCTTCAAGTGTAGCGTACTCATTTGTTACATATATCGAGTAATATAAGTACAGCTATCAGGAATTAATGTCTTGTATCTCTTCAGTCGGCGATGTGAATTAAAAGAGATTACAACCGATGTCCGAGCTATTTTGAGCCTGGTATCTCAGGCTTACGATGTCGACTGAAGCTTTTTGGACGGTCCAAAAGGGGGCTGTGTAGGTGCATTTGATGCAAGCGCTGGTAGTACTCGTGAAGTCGACAGCGAGTCGTGGGTCAAAGCTGGTGTTTGCGAAAGTGATCGCAACGTTGGCGTCAAAGCCTATGCAGAAACCTATTAGTCCGCGATTCAGAGAAGATTTATCACAATATTTACCTCAAGCAAATGCGTCTTCGCTGTCGCATCGGAAGGTAAGGAAATGAATCACAGAATAATGTAGAGCAACATACCACTGAACTTCAAGATAAGAGACGACTCCTGCTAAAGTCGTCATGAACCAGCACTGACGCTGGGAAAGGCAGTTCAAGTCAAAAAAGGGCGAGAACAGCGACCACAGCGACACGAAGGTGATAGCGAGAATCCAACCTTGAACGCGTCGGAAACATGCGGAGCCGGACAAAGGCCAGCCGTGATAATGATCCCGATACTGAGCACATCCTCGACATTTACCAGCCCGAGTGCTGAGCGCGCACGAGGGAGAATCGGTGCCAAACTTTCGATGGGACGGCCTGTTTTTATGTTTTTAGATCAATATGTCGGGAGGAATCACAAGACTCACCTCGGCAGGAGTAATTGCTGATAGCGCATGCACCACAACACGCCCCGGACCCACCGCCATCCCTCTCGGCCTCCAAAATCCATCCATTCCAATCACCAGGGCAAGCATCTACGTCTATCGTCGCGCAAGTTCCGGATGTTGGGTTCTTGACCTCAATTGCAAGGAGGATAGATGCGAAGGGTGTTGCTACGAGACGGCCCTGAATTCGTACAAGTGCCCGTGTGCGGCGTTGGTGGCGAGCTTGAGGGAGGACAATGAATACAAAGAGAAAGGAGACAGCAACAAACCAACTCACCGTGTTCGACCGTTGAGACATCGCCACGTGGCTACCACATACCAGAGGGACAAGAAGTTGATGTCGGCTTCTTGAAGCTTGTCTTCTCAACGGAGTATCTAGACTTGTCAGCCATCATGCATCATCCAAGAGCCACCGTTTGAAGATGATCGCCAGAGTGTTTCACCTCCGGTGGTGAAGATGCCTTCCCTATGCCATACAATGTGTGTTCCAATTGTTCAGAAAAATAGAGAGGGTACTGCGGTCGATTTTTGCGAACCGGCGATAACCTGGAGTGCGTATGAAGATCTCACGGATAGTGATTTTGACGATTCGGAGGACGACAGTGATATCGATTAGGATACGTTGGACGTCAACACTACACCAAGCCCATCTATGACTAATAAATCCACCTTCTGCCTGGTGCATAATTATTGACTGTCAGAACCCTTTGTGGTCGGATTTTGCTAGCCCAAAATCCCTCCCAAGAGAAATCGGACCAAGACTCCTGGAACGACGATGTATGCCACGACGGTCAGTCTTGTTGAGAAATCTGACCTTCAGTCTTGAAATGGCCTTGGTGCGATAGGCTTGCATGTGGGTCAGAATGGAAGAAGTGAAGGATGATGCTTGACGGTCCAGTGGATTCAAGCAGCTATTGGAATACACGACAAATACAAAAAAACAAAAACTACGTGATAGTTTGAAAGATCCACACCTAGAGTTGTTAATCAAGTGCGCAATGCACGAGTTACTTTCTTCAAAACGTCTGCGCCATGTGGAAGTCGACCACTCGCCACCATGTCTATCATCCTTTCCCACTCGTCTCGTACGACTGGATTAGTAAAGTGGTCCAGCAAGACTTTCAGTTCCATTTCGAAAATCTCAGGGAAACTAGAATGACGAAGGTGTCAGCGAAGCCGACGATGACCGTCAAAGACCGATGACATACTCTGCAGTGAACCTTGAGAAGATTTCCGTAATAATGTTTTCGGGCCCGAGCTGAGAGCAGAAATTGTCGAACGAGTGTTTCTTTAGACCTTCATGGCTGGCCTAGAGTATACGGTTCAGATACCGCCGATAGAAGACAAGGGCAACACCCTACTTTGACTGCAAGACGATACATTGACTTCGGAGAGCACGCATCACCAATGTTGTACGAGCGCCCACCGCTGGATTTGAGGGGGATGAAAGTGACCTCCTTGGTATACATATATATCATCAAGGCTCGGAAACTAAACGAGCGGTGGATCCATGTCAATTATTGCGTATGTAGAGATGCAGGAGTACGTACGTTCTGAACGCCACGTCATTGATCAATGCCAGGTGTGGAAGAGACGCAGAAACTTTCTCTTGAGATTCCACTTTGTCGGCCTCGTAATCTTCGGCACACCGACCCGTAGGTTCGTCAACTACATCACAGCTCGGAGATACTGCTTTCTCATATGCAGACATGCCGATACTATCGGATTTACCGAAGCACTTCGAGTCAATTAAGGCATGAGAAAGACGGCGCTTCTTCGTTGCCTTTTTGTAAGGTGTGATAGAGAGCCGTGACGATTCATCCGAATCATCGTCTACGTCAAATATCGATGCCACAGGCGATATTTTACCGCTACAAGATTCGGGTGGCTGAACCGTATCTAGCTCGATGATATTGACGGGAGACAAGTGACGGGAAGGTGAATCCGGTCGCGGCTCTCTGGCAGTGACGTCAGACGTTTCGGGGACGTCGCAGGGGAGATCCTCCAGGTCAGATTCGAGGTCACTATCTTCATCATAGGGATACTGGTAGACGTCAGGCGAAGGAAGGTCATCGCTGTCGCGAGAACCCTTCATATCTAGAAAGAGGACGTATCTTAGTATTCATCAAAGATAGCGGCACCTAGACAAAACCCACAGCTATCCAAGAACGAGTTGCGGTCCTTCAAAATGTTTCTGTTTGCATATATCGGACGACGGTCGCATACGAACGTTTCTCCGTATTTACGTGAAAAAAGCATAAATTTGACGTCAACAGGAAATTCGCCGTCAAGTGTGGCCCTGATGGCTTTCGACATTGACGCAGAGATAGTTCGAGGAACTTCGGAGGAAGGCTCTGAGTCCGAAAAGGACAGTGTAACGACGAGATCAATGAGGATTTCGCCCAATGGAAGAGGAATATTGCAGCGCCCGAGCGAGATGGTGCTTTGTTTCGGAAATGAGCAGCCCTCCTGGTCATCCTCCAACACCGTAAGGACACATCCTTCCCTCCTGAACGACGCACGAATCGAATAGTTTCCAGGTGGAAAACCCGCCGGGCCTGGCTGAAGGGAGGCGTGCACTGCAACGACACTGGGATCGGTAACAACGGATCGCTTAGTCTTCCACTTCCCCTTTCTTCCAATAGAGGTAGTCGCAGGACGAAGATCGAGATTGAAATTCCACCCCATGCCGCACGCAGCGCTAGAGAGCAGCCGAAAGTTAGGTTCACCTATGATAGTGAATGTCGATTTGATTTGTAATGGATTCGTGGACCATTGCTCTTGTCCTACTAAGTCCAGGGTGATATTCGGAGGCAAAGATGGATAAGGAGAGAGACGCGGAGGCGAGTACGTCGCTGGAGTTGGTGACAAAGATGGATGAACCTGAGGATAAAGTTGGGGAGACAAATCCATCCCTGACACTGGGCACAGAGATGAACAAGGCTCGGATTGCGGAGATGAATACATCTCTGGCAGTGGGCACAGAGATGAACAGGGCTCGCATTGCGGAGGTGAATCTGCCCTTGGAGTTGGTGACAAGTATCGTGTGTTCGCATTTGGAGAGCCTGGCTTGGACGGGCATGTTCCCTCCGACTCCAACGAAGGAATGGAAATGGGAGAGGGTGGATCTCGAATGCTCCACGACATCATGATAGTGAGAAGGAGAGGGGGGACTTGGGGATGATGTTAGCGGTCTGAAGTATCACCGCAAGTCAGCCACGAGGCGGTAGATTTGGGGCTGCTTCGAATAAGCGCCTGCATTACAGACACCGAAAATCGATGCACCTACGCTTGAGCATAATCAGTGTCTTTTAGACGGCCAAATGTAATAGAATTACATGGGGGACAACATTCCTACCAAGCCTGATTATTCTTGAGTTCATCGTGGAGGGTGGTCCGATTAAGGCGAAGGAATAATGAGTTGTCCTGTTTATCCCAAATTCTTTAAGCTCAATTTAAGCTCGACTTCAAGTAGCCGTAGAACAAAATAACCATTGCATAGAGCTGCGTCGCGGCGTAATGTTGAAGGATGTTGAACGGAACGGAAAATCAGTGGGCTCCTAGATTTATCCGCGCCCATCGAAGCAGTCGTGGGGTCCAATCCGTTACCATTGCCGTTATCTCTACTCCTAGAGTTTTTGCCATGCAGTAGTGGCTAGGATGGGAGCCGACTGCTCGGCCGATACAGGTTCGGCAAACGCCATATTCGGCCGGCGGTAACCTCGGCAAGTTACTTCTTGACGTAACTTTGCTTTGTCATTCGATGGATAGCCGCTTGCTGGTCCGTGCGTCCTTGTTGTTTTCCTTCTTTCACCCATATTCGCCGATAACAAGAACGACGACTGTATATATGCGAGCTCAGCGTGATGGACGACCATGACCACTCAAGGAGCTCGTCAAGCTCGGGCAGCAGCAGGCAGGGCAACGGCGCCACAATTACATCCCATTACCCTTCACCCTGTGCTTCCTCTTCTTCTCCCCGTGCTTCTACCTCGACGGCGACCAAGCAAATATTCTCTCCAGATGACCCTACACTCAGGTGCATATGTGAACTGCCACATGATGACGGATTCGGGTTCAGCATTGGCTGTGAGGATTGCTTAAGGTAGGCAGCACTCATATTTTCCTTCCGGCTTGCGCTCACAAGCGTTTGAATTTATCTTTTTTTCTGCAAACTCTATTCCGAAATCGGTTTACGAACACGCTTGCCTTACTTAGATGGTGCCATGCGGCATGTTTTGGGATTTACGCTGGCGTCAACGAGCCCGACGAGTGGCGCTGCTGGGTATGCAAGGGAGAAGGTGGGAGCAGGCGACGAGGCGACGAGGTAGACGATGAAGAAGAACGGCAGACCTACGTTCGTATCGAGCAAGATATCCTCCGACTGCACTCCCCCAACCATTCGCCTACGCCACACTCCAGTTCCCCAGCGGTACCGGACCCTCACCTTACGTATCTCTTGCATTTGCCTTCTCCACCTGATTCTGTCCTTCCACCGACGTATACGTTGCATACCGCCCAGCGCGTCGGTCCAGGGACGTTTCTTATTCCTTATCTGTCAGTGGTCACAAGTGCCCGGTCGTACGTTGAGGATCCTCTGAACGGGTACGCATATGCTCGGGTCCCGAGGGTATTTGTCCATCTCATTCCCTCACATGATGAGTCCGACGAATGTGGAGTAGCTCTGGATGCTCGGCTTGCGGGAAACGCCGCCAGGTGGATTCGCTCAGGGTGCTATCCCAATGCCGAAATACACGCAAACGAGGACGGTGGATGGGGTGTATATGCGATTCGAGAGCTGAGCGCCGGCGACGAGATAGTGCTAGGATGGGAATGGGACGACGCCCATCCCATTCATGGTAGCGAGGAAGGGAGACTCGAAGCTGTCGACGCTTTGGAGGGAGCATTCATGACATGTGCATGCGACGGCAGGACGGGCTGTGCACTCGAGGCGATGCGCAGAGGCGATTGGAAGGCTGGAAATCTAGGTCCGCTGGTCGGGAAGCAGAGAGGGTTCAAGACCAGGGCCAGGGAGCGGGGTGGCGTTGAGATTGTACCAGGAAAGGGAAAGCAGAAGCGAAAGGAAGTGAAGAAGGAGGTCTTGCCGGTGAAGAACACGACAGAACAAGCAGGTGTAGTACCACCGAAGATGAGGAAAGGTCATGCAAGAATGCCAACCACGCCATCGCCATTAAGCCCAACGGACGCATTCGCAAAACTGTCATTAACGTCTCCGATTCTGAGGACGGAGGATCCGACAATCTCCCCGTTGACTCATGATGTACTGACTTCTCCAGTACCGCCGGCGCTCTCGAGGCGACGGCAAAAATCACCTTGTTCAACGTCGGACGCAATGAACACAGAGTTGTTTGATGTCATGACTGTTGATCCACCATCTACGGCAGCCAGCTCATCAGATGTGCCCATGCCTGACGCACCTCCGCGACCTCCCTTGCCTAGACGAAAAACAGCTAAGAAGTCGTCGTCAACGCCACCTATCAACGGGATTCCGCCGCTACCAAAGGTCGACAGTGACCACCCCACACTTGTCGAAGCTCCTCGACGACCTTCACTGCCAAAACGAAGGCCGCGAGCGAAAGAATCGCCCGATTCCATGCCAGACACTCCGCCTCTGGAAACTCCCGATGGGATGCTAGTCGATTTACCACTGCCAACGCCTAATATCGCGCCGTCTGTGATGAGTCCAGGAAAGAAGAGGAAGGAACCAGATACAGAGCCACTGACGCGTCTTAAGTCGCCGTCACCAGTGATGAGGACCCCCTCACCTGATATCCCCGGCCTGTTCCTTGTATCACCCAAAACACCGCCATCATACAATCCTCCGGCTTCGTTCCCATCCCCGGCTTCTCCTACCATCAGGTCTCAACTATTCTCCTCACATTCGCATTCGCATTCTCATTCTCCTCCATCCCCGCCGTCGCCTCCACCGCACGTATCAAAATCACTCCCGGAAAGAAACCTTAACTCGCCGCAAAAACGGCGTAAGATGACGCTGGATGATTGGAAGAAGGAGCGGGAGAAGACGAAGGTGGGGGTGATCAAGCGTGAGGAGGAGGAGCCGTCATTGAGGATGACGTCTATACCGATACCGATACCCGTTCCGAGGGCCCCGCGGGCGATGACCATCCCAGGCGCGCCGCGGGCTCCAAGAGCGATGATGGGCGGGTGGGGGTGCTAGGATTTTATTGTTAGCTTTCGTATTCGGATAATTTATGTGCTATTTCTTTGTTGTATGTTTGTAAAAGCTTATTTAGAGAATTGATTGACTCCGAACACTCGAAGTTTTGTTGTGTGCTTGTATCTAGAGAATTGATAACTGCGAAGTGGATATTCAAAAGTCGGGTTTGATGGAGGATAATGACAAAGAGCACGAGGAGTGGGGCGATTCGGACCCTGTATTTGAGATTCAAAGAGGCCGCCGAGCGCCGTGAGAATCCCATCGACGATCGCGAGCTTCAAGTTCATGCTCGGCGTCGGTTCTACCGTTTCTGCATATCACTGCCTTAACGACATGGGCGTCAAGATATAGTACGCTACCTTCTTCCACATGTTCATGCTGATCTCTAAACGACGACGAGGACAAAAAAGTGTAACGAGGATGGAGCGATAGGGAGCTGCAAGGCGTGGTGTTGTTATTTACATGCAGTGAATGGCCCAGTTTAAAAAAGTATTGAAGATTACCAGTGAGAAGCCCGTCCGATCAGGTCGTAATCTCCCCGTATGAACGTCTTGCCGTTCGTGTACCAAAAAAGGTTGAGGAGTCATCGCACAAAAACGCGAATGCACCACGGAATGGATTAAAAGATGGTGCGGAAATCCATATGTGCGGTGAAACCGAATACAGCGTGTGGGAAAAGACATCCTACACGGAGTTCGTTAGCTTTGGAAAAATACAGGTTGCAAAATACCTACTCACTTGTAGCGTGCTCACCGTCGAAGGGAGCTTTGAATGCATCGCATCGTTGGTATTGGATACGAGTCTTGAAGCTCCACGAGTAGCCTGCATTGGTATAATTAGCAACGAAAGCAGCCGTTGACGGGGTAAGGACGTACCATGTTCCTGCGCATCCTCCCCAAGCTCCACACTCGCCCGTCACGACGGCACCAAATTCGAAGGACAGCCGTGGATGAGCTCTAGGCATGCGCATCCCCCCTCGTGCAGCAGGGCCGTCGATGCATCGAAGCTCCCTTCTCACAGCCATGCTCAACGTCTCCTTCTCCTCCATCGTAGTCCTCCCTGCCGTCGTCTAGTCGGTGATCCACACGTCAATCGAACGCCTGCATTCCTTCTGGCATCGTAAACGCAAGACTCTCCGCCAGCGCGTGATAGATGTGGGGTACCAAATGGTACGCACGAAAGCGGAGAGAGAGAGAGGGAATAACGTGTGATTGGATACCAGCACACGCATCCTCTCCATCGTTCCTCGACGCAGTGCCCGTGTCGTGGCTAATCACCATTTCATAAACAAGGACGATGGAAGCTATTGCGCGGATGAGACATAATGTGACAGTGCACTCAAGGACGTACTCACCAAGTTCCCCAGAAGGCGACAAGACACGCACGCCTCTCGCCGTCCTAGGGATCGAGGCTGCTCGCTGGGAGGAACCTTGAGATATCGATGTAAGCTAACAATAATCTCCATTGAACAAGGAGACGACACGTCAAGTGTTTCTCTCTGAGTCGTCGTAGAAACAGCAGCTGCCGGAGATCAGAGAGACGGAAGGAAGGACCGTGGAGGTTATCCGAAATTCAAATGTTTTGATCAAGCTATAGATCACGTGAGTGCATACGTCATTGGCCTAGCAACTTGAAAATTGTCATTGAAATCACTCTGCCAGTGCGGCTGGTTGAAAGCATCCTGTGAGTAAAAGTCGACACAGTGTTCTTAGAGGATAATTAACCTTCATTTTCGCCAGATTTTTCGATTCCTTGAAAGTTCAAGCACTCGACATGAACTCTATCTTTTCAAAATTTCTTCTCCGCCGAGTGATACCCTACGGACGAGGACAGACTAGGCGTGGACTATGGGCGATGGCCATTTTAACCACCCACCCTTCCTAGCTGGTCGTCTTTCCCAGACTCTCCCTCGACGACTGGATTCAAGATGACCAATCCAAGGATTATGGGCTGAAACGGTGGTCGCCATTCGCCAAGTAGGGCGTCCCTGTCGTGGAGGGAAGGGTCGCAAGAGCATAGTGTGGGCTCAGGGAGGCGGCGGAGGCTACGGGAGACGTGCCGTCCTCTCCATAACGACTGCGCGCCGTCGGCTGAAGCGGGGTCCTGGGAATGACAAGTCTTTCCGATCACTTGCATTCATTGGCACTCACGTCTCTGTAGCTCGATCTTACCCACACGAGTCTCTCCTTCGCGTGAAGTATGGCCGCTAATCGCAGGTCGAGGGCAGAGCTACGGAAGGGAGGTTTGCGCGCGGAGATGGTAGGTGCCTTCTGTTCGCCCACATAGCCCTATCTCACTAGCACTCTTGATTGAAGCATACGCTCAAAGAATATATCAAGCCCTTTTAAACACAAACACGGGGACGCGGCGCGAGGGGTGGTGTAGCCTGCAAAATTCCGTCCACGATATTGGCAACCAGCGACATACGCGCGCAGAACCACGGCCACGCGAACAGAATGACGCGTGCTGCTGTCCACTCTCACCCTATCCAAAACGAGGCTTTCCCGTGACGCTTATCCCTCTGACACCGTTGCCGTTGTGTGCCTACTCTTTATACCGCTGTCTGCTTATCGGATTCCTGCCCAATATCTCTCTCATGCAGTTTTCGCTGTGGGCAAGTATACCGGTGAATGACTCATAGGTCTGTCCTCTTTGCGACAATCTCTCGTGGCTTGAAGGCTTACTCTTTGTTATTAGCTCTGGACGTAAAGATGCACTTTGATAACTGTCGCTTATTGCTATCGATACGATGCGGCAACATTGGATGAATTATTCCTTCGACAACACTTTGACTACTAACTGGGAAAAGAGACGGCCCTACGAACCATCCTCGTCTCCAACAAGTCCTCTCCGTTCCGTTTACCAATGAGAACGCCGGACCATTCAGGACTGCAAAGACTCTGTCAAACGGACTCATACCTCTCATGGGGACCTGTCCTTCCGTAAAGGTAGTCGGGAGTCAGGGCCTGCCTCTTGGATTTGATCTACCTCACCCTCGACATCAAGGTCACGCACTCTTTTCGACGAAATCCCGCTTGGCAGGTCTACAGCACGACGGGAAACAGCCCCTCAATCTCAAGTTCTCCCTCGTGGGGAGACGATCTTTTGCTCTTGCAAAACACGCCGTTCGTGGATACATGTACGCACACCATCTGGGCACTCTGCTGCCAAAGGGTGTAAAGCGGTTCCACTAGTTTGCGAAATGGATGAGGATAATGGTACGATGGACATCCTACGGTAGGTAATTCCTCCTTCTGCCTGGTGTATAACTATTGACTAATAAATATCAGAACCGGCGTGGCCAGATTTTGAGTGCGAAAACCTTCAAACAGCAGACCATCCCTTGCAATTAGTGTCTTCCCGACACGAATGGTATTAGCATCTTGCCCGCCAGCACAGCGGAGCCGTTATCGCCAGTTTCATACGGAGAGCGAATCCATAAAACGGAGGTCCAAGGTATGTGTATTTGAATGCCGCCGCTGTGTCACTTTGCTGATTATATGCTAGTTTCGGCGTCGCTCGAATCGGGATGTGTGTTCGCCCAAGTCGATGTATCCCCTAGGCGAGCGATTGCAGTTACAGGCTCATTCTATTTCCTCTACCAGGCTGTTGATGCGGGGTAACATCAGCACCGAGCCAGTTTGTTCTCGTTAGTTGTACGGCTCGGTTCTGATAATGATCACCCCGAAATACTTGATATGGTCGGTCGACCACATCGCAGACCCTCTTGTATATCAACGGAGGTCGTGAACCGTGTCATGTTTTTTCACTTTGTCGGGCAAGGCTCTCGCCTCTTGATTCTTTCTTTCAAGTGTAGCGTTGGCTACACATATTAAGGAACACATAAGATAATGTCTTTAGTCGGCGATGTAAACCAGTGCTTTTTACTAATGCTCAGGTTAGCATAGACCGAATCCTGGACTCGGAACTACTCACCGCTTCCTTACACAGCATCACAAGTCGAATTCATCTTTTCGGTTTTTATTACAGGGCGAGAGAATGTCCAGAGCTGCCGCTCGAGCAATCCACCATTTGATTTACGAGTCTTCTTTTATTCAAGTCGCGAGCGTTGAACGGCAGTTATTGAAGAGATGCCCGATCCGTTATTCAACTACCAGATGATGTAATCTCAACTCTGGAGAAGATGAATAAATAGAGGATGAGGAATCCGAACATTCCGATGATACGCCTCACCTGATGTAGGGGTCGAGTATATTCAACTGAATCAATCATTTTGGGCCACACAATCAAATATAAGAAGGGATGGGGGGCGGATCCGTATCGTGATTCACTCGTAGCTACACGTACTTAATGCTTGATATTGCGTTACAGATTCAGTTCCCCGAGTCTATATCTCTTTCCTCCCAAATGGAACGACAAGAACCCCTTCACAAATTCCTTGTACATCCCTTGCGCTTCTTTGTGCGGCGACAAGATAAGCAATATCCTCTCGTGCGCCTCCATGCACTTCTCCACCACATAATAAAGAGCTTTACTCTTGGGCTCGCCGCGAGCTTCAGCCAAGAATGATATGAGGTTGTGAGTTTCACCTTCACACTCCTCCTTGTAGAACGAGGTGATGTCGTTTGTGAAATCAATAAAATCGCGTAGGAGAGGCAGAGCTTGGACGTATGTATTATACTGCAGCTCGGCGGGGAAAATAAACATGGCATAGGCTTCGCCTAATCCGCTCATCTCGCGAAGATATAAGGCATATCTGTCAACTCTGTGCATCTGCCACCTTTGATCAGTAGATCGGACTACGAGAAAAAAAAACTTTACACTCACTGATTCATATTTGTTCTGCGTCTCTAAAACTAACACGGCAATGAACTTGAGGCCCGCGTGGACGATGAAGTCGGCGGAAACTTGGCCAAAGAGCTGAGAGGTCTCTGCTAGGAGGTTCGCAAAGTCGTCTAACATCTTGGTCGACTGTTTCTCCGAGGCAGCGAAGTGCTGCATAAGAGGTATTAATGGAAATCATCGGAAGAGTAGTTATACTCACCTTGGTAAAATTGGGAACACCGACAAGGGCGTCGGGGTCATCCGGATACGCATCGTCATGGTATGTCACGAACGCAGTGTAGAAGACTATGAATACTTTGACTTTGTCGTTGGAGAGATGGTGGTACGCAGCAGAAGCGATATTGAGCCCAACCGTCAGGGCAGGCCCGAGCACATCGAGGGCATATCCTCGACGTTCCCCTTCTTTGATACAAAGATCCTCGAGTGCAGCATCCTCGACAGATGGCAAGCCCGTGGTGTCGAATTGGCGCAGGAAAGATCGTACGATGTTCCAGCTGTCTTCTGAGGGTGGGTCGGGTTTCTACAGAGAATTTAATAAATGGCTCTTCCTCTAGCTTTAAGTTCGAGCGGCGCACAGGGTTGGATATATGGCCTGAGGAATGAAAAGAACCAACGAATAAATAAAGATACAGCCTCATGTTACAAGTTGAAAGGCGCACCGGGAAGATGAGGACGAGCAGGCGTCAAATGTTGCATTTCTCGCCGTTGAAAATTGTGTTTCGTTGTGCGGTACGAGAGTCGCTGTAGTCTTTGTTAAACAGACCTGCTGAGGCCGGGGATTGGGGATATTTAATATCGCTAGGTATCTTATATACCTGCGCGGTACACATTCGACTGGTGACGACACAACTCGACTTGGTAATTGCAGCAAAGACCAGGAATAACATTCATCGGTATTCAATGCCGGACTTATCGTTCGCCGCAGACCAAGGGATGTGTAGATAGTGCAAAGATAGATGTTTCACGATTTCAACGTGTCAGTGGACCAGGCTGGATCAGCACGAAACGAGGCAAGCTTCGCTTTCCTGAATGACAGAGTGTTCTCAACCTTCTTTTGTGCTAGAGTGCAGCTTCAAATACCCATCCAATCAGTAAAGTTC
>JAUEPT010000186.1:0-62836 GCA_030435635.1 Armillaria borealis
TCGAGAACAGACGGAATTGAGTACATAATATCCCTTTTGATGATTCAATCTCGTGAAGGTACCCAAGTTCCAATAATATCACGTACGGTTAGGGGAAAACGTTCCAGCAAAGGATTGGTCAAGGTGGCAACGCGGTTCACGCATGGTAAACTCGTTCAGCTTGATTGATTCAGAAACTTTAATAAAAAGCTAACCGCCACCGCCAAGATGGGATCAAGCCACAACAATTAGACTGAACTCCGTCGTGGTGGTGGGAGCGTTAGTCCTCCTCAAATTTCCAAACGTGGAACATTAAATGCGCCTGGCGTTGATTGATATCAGATGGGCGTGAACTGGCGATAGAAACGCAGTCGTGAATCGACATACTGCTGTATTGAAGAACATGCGGTAGTTGTCATGGTTGGCGATGGTAGACAGTTCTGGCTGGACGTTTCCGGTAGAATCAAGGCTAGCTGAAGCAGCCGCTGGGGGGATGCAAAAGTTATTCGACAACATGGCGGTTCGCTTATACCAGCAGTGATCGCGGATCATCGCCGCAGCGGCCACCACGTGTTAGCCATGCTTTTCCATTCTCTCTATAAGTACTTCGTAACAGCATGTTGAAGGGCTTCGTTCTTTTATCTGAAGTGCAGTCAGCCACAATGTTCTCAAAGGCCCGAAAAACTCTTCAGTTTCTTTTCTACGCTGTCTTGACTAGCTATGCTCCTTACGACTTCCGTACGATCCCTCCCCCCTCCCGAGAACACTATCATTTTCGTGCCCGACGTCATTTGTCGCAGAGATAGAAGATCTCAGACCGCTCGTTCTTATTTCAGCTGTAGCTCAGCACTGTCCCTACGGAGCCGGAGAGGCGGTCGTCAAGAAGATCGAGCTCATGAGGTCTTCACGGATTCCGAATCACGAGTTTCTCCTGTTCTACGTTAAGGACCACCGCAATAATCTATGGTAGGGAGGCTGTTACTCGGATAGAACGTCCACAGCGTCCACACCTTCACTGGGAGACCCCCTCGTACTGGATAGACGTTCCCTTTTCTCAGAATCCGAGTCCATCTCGCGCACGGGTTCTCATAGCCCCTCCCCCGAGTCCCTCTATGTTCCGGCAAACGACCTCTTCACTATCACCTGCATGCCGGTCATCCTCATCGAGGACTACGATATACTATCCACTTTGACTTTCAAACATAATTCGAGGTTCGCGATAGAAGAAGCTGCCGTGATCGTCATGATCGTCAGTGCCGCCGCCGAGGAGTGCAGCATCATCCCGTCTTACTCGTATGCTCAGATGATTTATAACATCATCCTAGAGTCGCAGGCGGGGAACTTGAAATACATCAAAGGTAAAGCGCCACTTGAGGGTATAGCCACCTCAATACAGCTGGCCCAAATCTGCATTGAAAAATGGCGTGAGTTCCAGGTGGATATCGAGGAGAGGATAAAGGTGCCTCTTTTTCCGTGTTTCCCAAGGTTGGGTACTGATTTGGATCGTAGGTGAGGGAGGATCCGATGCGAAGGATGGAAGAAGCCAAACGACAGACGGAGGCATATCAGCGAGAGATCGAAAGGATGAAACAGGAATTGGAGGTGCTCCGGGAAGAGTCGGCGGAACTCACGAGAAAGTAGAAGGAACTTGACGACCACAAAAAGGACTTAGTGGATCGGGTTTCCTCTTCACCTCCAAACGCAACTTGATATCACTAATTCTTCACCTGGTGTTCTTTTCAGCGCCCTGCGTGTTCACTTACCTGCTGCTGTTCTACTCTCCCTTGTGTATGCTTTTTGGTTATGACGATAGTACTTCTTGACTGTGTCCTACCTGGAAATTCTGTTCGATTTATCGGGTCCTGCTTCTTCACTGGGCATCCTGCACGTACCGACAGCCACTCGTCTGCATGAGACGCATGATCTTTGCTCGACCCTGATAGAGGAAAAAGAACCGATATCGACATGGTACCCAATAGCTATGGAGACACAAAGCACTATCAATCAAGCTGGGAGAAGAATGTAATCGGTACCCTAGAAAGTGTCAACAAGAAACTGACGAGCACGCCGAAAAAATCTCACTGCGAATGGACGACTACACGCCGACTTCATCTTCCTATGCCGCTGTGCGCATTTACTCACTGTAGACAAAGAGTCAGCCCAACGACGCACCCAGCGAGCAATACAATAGACTTACAGGGCGACTCCAAGGTGACGTCACAAATTTCGAGGAGATTTGCGTTCTTCTGATGAGCAACGGGGACTTGTCGCTGTCAAAAGTCCGGCGCATGGAGCCAGAGGGTAGAGCGACGACTTCGCTGCCAACCCCCACGAATCCGCCTCCCTGTAATCTTCTGGACCGTGTTCGTGTGCTTGGAGAATACAAAGCTATCTAAGGCTCTGATGCGGGAGGTAAGGGAAAGCGCGTTGGGTCGTTACAATCAGAAACTTGCTATGGGAATCTGGATCCGTCTCCCAGCTTACGCGTCTAACCAGTGATGGTATTGATACCATATTCACGACATGAGTCGCGGAACCCACCCCGGAGCTCTTCCACATCTTCAAAAGCTCGAGTTATTAACATGAGGTACCCGCAACGGTGCAATGGCTCTATTGCTCTAGCCCCCATCCTAACCCGAAGTGGAAGGTGTCGATATTCGTATAAAAGGCCCGGCAATTGGACTTCCTTTTCTTCAGTATCACCATGTCTAACCCACAAACTCAATTCGCACCTACCCATACCCAATCTTCCTCCATTCTCGGTGGACAAATCACCGGCCGCTCTGAGCGCCAGGCTGTCGCACCTCCCGCGGCTTTGAAGCTCCGTCTTGACCTTAACCTCGAAGTCGATATCGCCATTCAGGCCAAGGTCAACGGTGACATTACCTTGTCGCTCCTGTAAGTGGATTCTTCGAGTTGGTGCATCGTCGTGCTGAGCCTTTGGTGTTTTACAGGCAGTAGATGCTCCGCGGGCATGGAGAGTTGGAGCAGCATCACATTAGTTGGGTCGAGGTACTAAGGAACTGATCGTAGCTTGTCTTCATCGTGTTCAAATTGAAACTTGTAACGCTAGAAATCGTTTCTAGCCTTGTCGGCTACGACTTTCCCATCCTCTCCCGTTCCCCTACTTACCTTATTCGTATTCACGAGCGTTTTACACATCAATATCAGTGTTTTTGTCGGGATCACAGGTTCCAGTTTCAAATAAGCCTACGAGTTCGGTTTTTTGAGGTGACAAGCATTCTAATGACTGTATTCGCCTTGAGATTCGTTCTACCTAAATGGTTGTTGGTGATCCCGCCATGACTTCTTTGTCGTGCGGGGGAGCTGATGGTGGCGAATGGCCATTCTGAGCTAGTACGGGAGGAGGTTATCAGCGTACGCGTCCCAGCCTTTGCAACATGAAAATTCAACGAACACATCGATTGCAGGATGCTAGGAGACGAATCCTAGACCATTTTCTATCGGTTTCGGCTTAAAGCGCCCCTAGCATCCTGTACGTACCGACGGCCACTCGTCTGCATGATCTTTGCTCGAGCCTCATAGAGACCAATAAATGAGTTCGCATTCTTTATTTAACAGAAAGATACACAAGCAAGAAAAAAGAACCGATATCGACAGCCCAGGGCTTGATACATCCTATTGTGCCAAGCGAGGACGTTGACTGTTCCTGTGGCGAGCCATTTTAGACACAGGAACATATCATTCGTGAGTGTCCTCGATATAAGGACCAACAGGAGGTACTCCGGAATGTGTCAAGGTCCCTGTACCTGCCGGACATTCTCAGCACTGAGCGAGCCCATTGGGACACCGGAGCGTTCACTTCGTCAGGGGGAACCACGAAGTCTGAGGCGTGCTCTAAAGCCCGAGGAGAAAGAGAAAAGAGAAAGGGAAGACGAAGACGACGCAGAAGACGAACACGGATAGTTGCCACATACCCGCAACATCACGAGAGCACAGCCAGCATGACACAGAAGCACGACACGCTCGCGACACACTCCACGGCCTTGGCTAACCGTAACACAGAGTGAAAATTTACCGTAAATGTCCGCTACACAACAAGTCGAAACACCAGATTAATGAACGGAGGGACCGGGGCAAGAGGAAAGGAGGTCGCCTGAGGATCTGTACCTCCACCACGTCTTATGTTGTAAGCGTTGATGAAACGCCGAATCCGAAAGAAAAAAAAAGGTCCACCGGGGTTTCAGATACATACCACAAAGGAAGTTCATAGGAGGGGTCAAAAAGATAGCGCACCAAGGATGAACATCCATGGACGCGCCGTCAGCGAAGAGACTGACGCGTTTGAAGAAGAACCATCAAATTTGACATCAGCGTACGGAAGCGAAGACTGATGAAAGCGGTGGTATCTCCCTGTTTTGAACGAGCGGGTTAACGTTGAGAGAGCATCCCTCATTCGAATCTAGAGCATGAAAAATGCTGGTCATTACGGTCTCTCGTGCCGACGTTCGTAGACGACCATAACGTTTGCACAACAAAGGTGGCGGAGAATAGACGCATGTCAACTGTGGAAGGATGGAAACTCACAAAAGCAACGAGTCTCGTTGCTTTTTTTCCCTGTGGAAGTCGCTGCTGAAGTCGTCCAGTAACTAGGGCTACAAGGTCGAAGCAGGTCCAACCCCCCAAAATGGATGCATATCGAATCGTCTTCTGGATTTTTTTTCTGCTGGTGGTCAAGGAAGCTCGATTATTATGAGAAGGAAAAGTCGCGCAGAATACGTGATGGGGGTAAGAAGGCAACCAACAAGGTCTAGACCTGGACCTACAGTCGCCCACACATCTGCGGTTACCGAACAGGCGCTTGTTCTCCTCGGACCGAAGTCAAAAACTGTTTACGTACCCCCAAATTTGACTTGGAGCCTTCTCTTCTCGACGTCGAGGCTCAATCAAGTTCTTACGGCGAGGCACCCGATTTCGGTCGCACAAATTACAGCGCTTCCGGAAATGTAATTAGTATAACGTTGCTCTGGCCCCCGTCCTAATCCGGGGTCGAGGGTGTCGAAATTCGTATAAAAGGACCAGCAAGTCGAATAATCTTTCTTCAGCATCACCATGTCTGCCCCAGAAACCAAATTTGCACCTACTCAATCTTCTTCCGTCCTTGGTGGACAGATCGTCGGCCGCTCTGAGCGCCAGGCTGTTGCCCCTCCCGCCGCTTTGAAGCTGCGCCTTGACCTCAACCTCGAGGTCGAGATCGCCATTCAGGCGAAGGTCAATGGTGACATCACCTTGTCGCTCCTGTAAGTCGGATTCTGTCGCCTTCCCGGGTGCGCTGAGGCTGATTGCTTGATTTTTAGCCAGTAAATGTGTGAAGGACGCGGAGAGTCGGAGTAACATTGCATTAGTTGGATCGAGGTAAGACCGAATGTTCCATGGTTTCGTCGTTTTCGTACTGAGCATCGTGATACTAGAAATCATCTACGTCTTTGTCGGCTATAACTTTCTTCTCTCCTTCCGTTCCCTTGCTTACAACGTATTGGTATTTATGAGCGTTTATACCTGTGGAATATCAATACCAGTGTTTTTTTGGGGGATTGTGGTGTCTGGTTTGAATGAGTAAGAGTTTCAGTTGTTCTGAAGTGTCAAGGTTCCAGATTTCGACTCCTCCCCTTTCCTTTAATACAGAGATAGACAGCATGATCATCTTCTATTCCCTGGCTGACTGTCCATCCTAACGATTCAGTACTGAGTCGTCGAGACGTGCACTGGCGTATGTTGGCTCGGGCTTCTGGGTATTGTCTTTTCTTTCAGGATACTTTCTATTCCTTTCATGATACTTTCTATTCCTTTGGATACTTTCTATTTCTTTTGATTCAATTCAATTCTTCAGCCTCTGGAGGCCAGTATACGAAGCTCATGGTAGTAGGCGTCCGACCGGTACCAGCTAGGGGTTCGAGGAATTGCGATTTCGTGCGTATATGTGCTTTTCTTCTCTTGCTCGGGCTTCAGGGTATTGTCTTTTCTTTCAGGATACTTTCTATTTCTTTCAGGATACTTTCTATTCCTTTCAGGATACTTTCGATTCGATTCGATTCTTCAGCCTCTTGTTTTTCTTGTCATGTCCCGAGACCATTCGATGATGGTTCGTATAATGACCCTGCCGTGGTGCTTACGGTCAACAGTCTGCAGTGTCCTACAGTTGTTCTTTTCCATTCACTGCAATCATTTCTGTTCCTTTCGACTCCCCTTCCTACTGAACCCTATGAGGTCCTCCCCCTAACTTACTGTCGTGTCTATCTTCTGGCTGACTGTTCTGATCGTTATATTCATTGACGGGTGGAGATGCGGCTGTGATCACACATACTATGACATAAGCCACCTGATGTGACTGCGCACCGGTTTTAGCCACATGTATTGCTCCACCACTCCTGCCTACGACGGAAATTCGTAATTGCATTTGGCATGGTATTGAAGATCGCTTGGCTTGTCTGCTGCAGTTGCCTGCTGCCGAGCCTCTATTGCGTACTACATAATGCACTGTGGATTATCTTTTGCTATGTCCAATTGGTACTTGTCCCTACAATGCTCTAAATCCGTGAGACGTTCTCGGCTGGCAACTGAGAGTATCACAGCGGCATGGAGGGTTGTAGTCTGTGACACTTTTGTGGCGGCACAGAACCCCGGCGTTCCTTTTTGGGACCTTGTCCGGTTATCTAAACTCTAAACTCTTTGTTCACTGCTTTCGCTTTCGTGCTGAGAGTAGCAATAGGTCGACTACCTTCTCCCCGTTCTCATGTTCTCTTACTTGCACTATACAGCGAGTTTTTGTCCCCTACGAGATATCAATATGAGTGTTGTTTCGAGATCACTTTCAAAGCCTGCTCGCCCAGAGTAGTGAAGGCACCTTCTACGGGTTATGTACGAAACTGTAGCACGGAAAGCGAAGTAGTACTTTCCTTTGCCTTGAACGAGTCGACGTTTTTCAGCTGGGTAGTAAAAAAAGAGACGGAGTAGTGAGCTTGGCAGGTCCCGCGGGATTGTTGACAGTGCGTAGAGTGGACGTGGGAGTCATGCATTAGATTTACAAAACCAAAAACAAAGAGCATTGTTCTGAAGCCACAGCTCCCATCGCCCAATCCGGGTACGTGATCATGGAAAACGGTAATGTCTGTCGCGGGATGGAAGAGATAAAAACTGGGGGCATTCGTCACTCGGGAGCAGAACGTCAAGTTTCAACAGGGCAGGCACTACGATAACCCAGTCGATCGATTCCAGTGTCCACGAGGCAGAAAACAAATATGAAGATGACAACCTTATGAGTCGACCCAGATTCGAACTGAGGACAGATACGACAACCAACTTCGCCATCGACGTGTACGGTAGAGCAGTGAGATCGCCATGGTTGTGAGCGAGCGGTCAATTCTCTCCCATATCTAGTCCCATGTTAGGGCTGTGGACCCGGACGTTCCTTGTGCCTGTACACACACCACACCACACCACGAGAACAGGCGGACGCTCAGGATCGTTCGGCTCGTAACTCGTGAAGGTTCAGCGAAAGGCCAGAACGCGAGCGGAATGTGGACTAGGTAAGGAAAGACGCAAATTTCAACGCGACACGAGTTAAAAGGGGAGAGAATAAATGAGGTACGCAGCTAACGCGAGGACTGAGCACGACGAAGTAGAGAGCACCAATTAGCCAACGCATCAAACCCGTTTATCCGCGAGTGGAACCGTCTTCATGACTCAGTTCGTCCTTGTGTCAAACCAGCACATGTAGCGGACCTGCCGACAGTGTAGAGATGTATACGGCGTCGGTGCTTTCCCGTGTATCCTTGTCGAGACAATGAAAAGGATCCCATCACAGCGACATGAAACTCCCATTGTCGGTAGGTAAAGATGATGATGTGGTGGGTTATGTATTGGATTTAGAAAAAACACAAATGCGGTACCGCACGATAGCAAATGGAGGAGGCCACTTTGAGGTACGACGCTCTCCTAGTAAAGAAAGATCGAGAATTTCTACCTGGCAAGAGGATATACCGGGAGAGGGATAAACTGCGCGCACGGATGTTGATATTTAAGCATACAAGGGAAGAATCGCCGAGATCTGCTCTCGAAGCCAAAGGCATACTTTTGCAGGCGAATCGATCTCCAAGCCGATAAACATCGGATCCTTTTATCTGCAAGTGTGGGACTCTTGTTGTCATCCTCGATGCCTGTCGCAGGACGAAGGGGCGGGACATGTTCCTTCCGTTCCTTCTAGTTCGAGAGCAGACTCGGAACGCTGTGAGGCGTCCCAAAGGTCGTCTTTCAAGCCACTGGTGTTGACATCCCTCCACATAGTGAGAGGGCTTTGAAGTTCTGCGCGACGTCTATGCTTATTCGTGAAGGAGGAGAGAATTGAGGGGTACGCAATCGGAGAGACATGGCTGACGAATGGTGGTTTCCTGGTCGGGGTCGTGCTTTCGTAGACCGCTCTGGGTAGATAGTCTAGGGACGACAGGCTTTTGAGGGCAGACAAGGAGTGATGGTGCTTGGTAGGGTTCGTTGGTTGCAAAGGTACAAGTCGGCGGACTTCCCGGGGCTTGCACGAAGACATTGGAGTAGCGCTTGTTGTGAAGGAACAACATAGTCAGTGAGTGTCGGTTGCGGTTGTGGAGGAGTTGACGTTGAGCATAGATCGTAACTCGCTGTAGCGACGACTAGCGAACAGTTGAGCTCTGACTTGCCATCGAGGTCCGGGTTGGAATGGAATCTGATGATACCGGATGTGTGATGAACGCGTAGCCGGTATGCCTGGATGATGGGATATAGTCGATGAGAGGAGAATCATGGGGGAAGCCGCCAAACTTGCTGCCCCACAACGCCGACAACAACACGTATTGGTCTAGCTCACTCTAAGGGTTTGTTCCTTGGACCTCACGATGTAGGGCATAAGCAATGGAGGTTATGAAGATGTAAGCTGTCCTCGTATGGTAGAGCACTGTTGAGCGAATTGGAATGTTGGTGGCTGGAAATGAAACCCATCGGGAGATGCCGCCAAAAGTCTAATGCATCGAAAACACCAATTGTATGTTAGCCTGGTAACCAAGCCCTCTAACAAGGAGAACTTCATTAGTTTGGCTCGTAAGAAGAGGGGCCGGTTCAGGTCTAACTGTATGTGTACGGCCTAGCGGCGCCAGCCGACGAACTTGCTGTCTCGAAACCCGGAACACACGCGTTGTTGGTAAAAGCTGAATTGCATGATCCCAGATTAGCAATGACATTCGTATCTAATAGGTATAGAGACACTAACACACTGGCACGACAGAATTCGCCATCGACGCAAGTTTCGACAGGACACTATCAGGCAGAGAACAAATGTCCACTAGATCAGCATGAGTCGACCCAGATTCGAACTGAGGACAGACCCGACAACCAACTCTGCCATCGCCATGGTTATGAGTGAGCGGTCAATTCTCTCCCATACAACGGGCGTCCGGATTCACGGATAAAGAATCGCTCGGGATCCTGCTAGGTGCGACTCGTAAATTCGAAGATGGAATGCGGAATAGGTAAAGAAAGACGCAAAGACACGATGACTTGAGTACAGAAGGAGAGAGGTACGAGGACTGAGCAGGCGACAAGGGAATTCCCAACTTGCTCATCCAAACCCTTTAACGGGCGTGGGTCGAAGAATCGCCTTGTAAAAATGAGACGCACTGCCCCTTGCCTCCAACCATTCCCAGAATTACTCCTCGGGAGAATCGAACTCCACGCCAAAAGCATCGGACCCATTTATCCGCGAGTGTGAAAGCGTCCTTGACAAAAAATGACAGTGTAGAAATGGATACGGCGTCTCGAGAGAAATACCCTCTTGCTGACAATGACGACGCAAAGTATAGGAAATGGCGTGGAAGCTAGTGAGTTATGTATTAGATTTACAAAATGCAAAATGCAAGAACAACTGTACCAGAAATCGGAGGGGACGGTTCTGAGTTATGGAAACTCTCCTAGCATACCGATGTCTGCTCTCGAAGCCGGAGAGTCCCCACCGCCTACATCCTCTCTGCAGTAGGCGATTCTGCACCTACTATCCGACGGTCACATCTCGGGAGAGTCGAACTCCACACCCAATAAGCATCAGATCCTTTTATCCGCGAGTGTTGCCGCCCCAGTCTCTGAATATCGAAAGGGCCCGAATGTGGACTGCACGAGCTTGCCATCTTTCAAACAGCGATATTGACATGCTGGGATGGAGAGGGATAGGGGAGAGAGGCAGTGTAACCGGAGGGTGCGCGGGAGGAGAGTGGTGGTGGCTAGGTCGGGGTTTTCGTAAACCGCTCTCAAACTACCTAGTCCGAGGTTGCTGCGTCGGGAGTCGGGTAGGATTCGTAGACTTTGATGGAGACATTGGAGGGCTGCAAGGCGTGGTAGGCAGCGAGACTGCCAATACCACCGCCGACGATGATGATCTTAAAGAGCAAATTATATGAATATCTAAACAATGAAGGCCCCATTCCCCGGTGATGTCTCGTCAGGCTTGACCTGCTCTTGCCCACAAAAAACGACATGATTCCTAGCAAACAGCGGAGGAATACGAGGCTTTAGACCCTTCTTTCCAGGTGTTGCATGGTCCACAGGAGGCGCAGGTATTCGACGCGTCGTTTTGCAGTGCGTGCAAGTGTATACCATGAGATGCCCATGCGACGGTGATTCTAGGCGTCACTCAGCATTGCGCACTGCAAAGATGGATATGTGCGCACTCTTCGCTCGTATCGTAACAGTAGATCCTGGAACGAGAATCGTATTGCACCCTTTGCAGATCGTTCGCTTGACGGATGGATCCCTTCTGCGCCGTTAGACTCGAGACACAGTTATCCTAAAGAGACACACATTTTCACCACTGTCTTTTGACCTACAACCTTCATGGAAGACACATAGCTGCGGGATAGATCGCTTGTAGTGACTCTCTTTCTTCGTGGAGGCGACTGGGGCATGACGCAAATCTCACCAAGCCTCTCGTCTCAAAAGCAAGCCAGTCTCCCGTCCCAGTAGGCAACAACCCCGTCGACCGACACTTCCACAGCCCCACCTCCAGCGTCAACAGATTACACAACACGTATACGATCTTTTGCAGGGGCAGCGTCGTCATCGATTTTGGGGGCGCTGTCGATGGTGCGAATTGCCCGAACGCTAAAAACTCCGGTCAGCAGCATACGTGCGGAGCCATGACAGAACATACCTTCGGTAATCCCGGCGATATTCTTGAAGGGTGTCCACAAGAGCATGGCGACGATGCCCATGCTGAATATCTGCACCCCGCCGCTGGACATGTAGAGCATGAAGGCTTGCATCGGGAGGGACTTGGCGGGCGCGATGGCCATGTCCCATGCTCGGCGCTCTTTCAGTTGGTCGTAGGCTGCTGATGACTTGGATGGGCCTTTGGACTGAAAGGTCGTCAGGATAAGCTTAGCATGGAGGCAAGCAGACGTACTGTGGCCAGCGACTTAGAGGACCCAGGAGGAGAGGGTAGTTGGCGATATCTGGAAGTGCCTTCTAAGGATGCAAAGTCGAGTGTTTTGGACGGCATGGTGGTGGTGGTGTACTGGTTGAGGTGAAGGGGTCCGGGCCGGGTTCCGATTCTGTCTTCTCTTGACGGATGTTGTGGCGGAAGAGCGTAGTGTCGCGTTATACTCGACAGTCAGAGTCAACCATCAACGGGCGGGTACTGCACGAACGCTGCGAGGCCCTCATTCTGGACTCGAATTAGAAAGTGTCTCCACCAGGAAGAGCAGCGTTGATGTGCTTGTAACGTGAGGAGACAGCCCGCTGTGTATCTCCTCGTTTAGAGGATAAGGTTACACTGTGGTGCAATGGTACAAGTTGGCGGACTGTCCCCTGGGCTTGCACGGAGACTACGGTGTGGAGGAGTCGAGCATGGATCGTGGCTCGTTGTAACGACGACTAGCGAACAGTTCAATCTTCTGATGCTCGCAAACGGTTCCCACTTGTCATCGAGGTCCGTCAACGAATGGAATCCGCCGTGGTCGTCTCGCACCACCTACGTACGGTCGTGACGATAGCGTGTGCTGGCGGCGTATCGCGTACGTGTGATGTCGATGATGGCAGATGGGTGATATCGAGGATTTGGTCTTTCTCACGACGATGTAGGGTAGCAGCAGAGGGAGAAGTGACAGGAATACAGTAGTCTTCGCATAGTAGACCGAGTTGGAACGTGGTGTGGGTAGAGAGAAACACATCGGGAAATGCCGCCCAAAGTCACTCTTACACTCCCATGCTCTCAATCGCGGTGCTAGAAATCTCCGACAGCTCCAGTCGACGAGCATACCGTCTCAATCTTGGATCACGCGCGTTGTTGTTGGTAAATCTCAATTGCATGATCCTAGAATAACATTGATATTGGTACCTAATAGGTGTACAGACACTAATACACTGCCAACCAAGGACGACGAGAAGAATGTAATTGGTACACGACTGTGCCCAACCAAGCGTCAGCACGAAACCAACAAACACGCCGACCGACAAAGCTCACCTCGAACGGACGACTGCGCGCCGACTCCACCTCCCAATGCGCGTAACACATTTACTCACTGTAAACCCACCAGTCAGTCCTCCAACGCGCCAACACGAAGCAACACACTGCTTACAGGAGCGACAAGGTGATATCACCATTGACCTTGGGCAATGGTTGTTGCCCGCGTAGAAATTGTGAAACGAGGCTGTCGGAGTGGTTGGTATCTTGTAACTGTGACTCGGGAACGAATCCACAGTTGCGGCACGACATGAAGGGGAAAGGCAAGAATTTACTCCCACGTGGTGTCTCTGTCTCTGCACTCATCACTGCCAGCTCAGAACTCTGTTCTGACTTGTCGCTGCTGTCTGTTCGTTTTCGCTTTTCTGCATTATTATTTTTTATTGGCCTTGCATTTCTCCTTTCATGAAATCGTTGTCTGACGCCAAAGTTGGAGAGGAATTGAACGGGAATTCCTGAGGAACACCATCTACTCATTGGAGTGGGTCGCGACACGGTACTGGTCAGCAACGATGTATTGGTGAGTGACTCCTTGTATCTTGACTACTTTATTTAACATTCATCTAGATGCCGCTACTGTCTTCCTGCTTCTATTGGCACGGCGTTCGATTCACTGGCAACAACCCTTCATTTTCCGTCTTGTTCAGCTCCGACGGTCTCCCGTACCATCTCTCTTCTGCAATACATCTCATCTCGGACCACCGAAAGAATTTTCTCGCAGACAGCCGGGTTTGTCATCTAGAAGCGTCTTCTAGGTCGTCTGCAAGCAGGAGCTCGTACCTGTATATAAGACACTTGGGCGGTCTGGTTCCCCACTTTTGTCGAAAGTCATCGTCTCGCTTCGCTTCCGCCACTTGGTCGCGTGAACGGGCTGTTCATTCTCGCTGGCGAGTAATCTTTTCGACATTTTCTGCTCGTGTACTCAAAGTTTTTTTTAGGATAGGTACCGACCTCAACACTATTACGACGACCTCGGTCCTTCGTATCATATCCTGAGTGAAGAAATCCTTCTTCTCGCTCTTTCCCGAATTTATATCGTCCTGTGCTCTTTTGACCTCGAGGACACGTACGTGGGCGCACGGGTCCGGTGCGGGTAATCAGGAGTTCCACTCTCTCAAGGCGACTTCTTCTGTACGCTCTCAGAGATACCCGGACATCTTCTCAGCGCCTTAAATTCGTTACATCGGCGGATTCCTTCAACATGCTCTCCGTTGTAGTTGGCTCGGACAGAGGATTCATCAGTGTTGGGCGTTTCAACGAGTGATGACGATGGCTAGTCCATGCTGTGGGGACATGCTTGCCCATGTATCCTGAGAGCAGTATGAAGAACATCTCTCTCGGCCCATCTACTCTAATCTAGGAATGCAGTACTTACAGTGTAATGATACAAAAGCATTCTGGACATCTGTTCCGTCCAGATTCCCACTCAAACTTGGTATAGAACTGGAGAAGCTTAGGACTCGATAATATTCACGACAAAAACGCCAAATGTACCCATTGTATTTGCGTCGACATCCTTCCTCGACGATGACTCTTCTCCTCTTCATCGGAGGGTTTCGAGGTGAAGATTAGGTGCTTGGATCGTAAAGCCTTCATTGCATGATCCCAGAATAACACTGACATTCGTATCTAATAGGTATAGAGACACTAATACACTGCTAACCAAGGACGACGGGAAGAATGTGATCAGTACACGGCGACGTCCTAACAAGTCTCAGCATGAAACCGACGAGCACCCCAAAAGACAAATCCCACCTCGAACGGGCGACTGTACGCCAACTCCATCTTCCTATGCGAGCAGCACATTTACTCACTGTAAATCAAACATTCAGTCCGACAACGCGTCAAAATGAGCAATACACTTACAGGAGCGACAAGGTGATGTCACCGTTGACCTTCGCCTGGATGGCGATCTCGACTTCGAGGTTCAGGTCAAGACGGAGCTTCAAAGCTGCAGGGGGTGCGACAGCTTGGCGCTCAGAGCGGCCGATGACTTGTCCACCGAGAACGGAGGAAGATTGGGTAGGTGCGTATTGGGTTTGTGGGGCAGACATGATGATGCTGAAGAAAGAAATCCGTCCGGGCTCTCCTTTTATACGAGTACGAGTAGGACTGGGGCGAGAGCAACGTAATGAATGTGCTATGGCGTATTAGGCAACTCGGGTGCCTCGTCGCAACTAGGTGTTAAATTAGAAGAAGAGAGAACTACGAACGTAAAGGCTGACTTGTTTCATAGCACCGTGCTGCATGCAAATTTTGAGGGGATTTGCGTTCTTCCGATGAGCAACACGGACTTCTCGCCATCAAAGTCCTCAGCGAGCTTCTATATTCCTGAGGTATCGTATATTAGATTTGAGAAGCAAAAATACGCGTACTTAGTCCCACTATCGAGTATAGTGATACGTAATTCGAAGATACGATGAGAAACCACTGCCTTCCCAGAGAACATAGGTAAGGACGGATGGAAAAGCCCAACACGACATGAGGACTTACAGGTTACCATGCGCAGAACGTGAGAGCGTAAACGAGGAACGCAGACTATGCTATCATCGACGTGGATCCTTCCAGCCTGGCCCGAGGGCGTCAATAAAAAAAATTGGATGCAGCAGATCGCCGTTCCCAGCTCCCATCGCATGAGTACTTTGTCTTCAACAGACGAGGCCGATCACAATCTGCTGTGGGCAAAGAATCGAGACTGGGACTTCGCCGATGCAGGGCCGAGATGCCCTTTGCTGAGAAGAGATCAGGTCATGCCAACCCCGAAGAGACGGCGACGACCCTGCCCAGGCACTATACTGTATTTCGATTGCATCTCGGGAGAGTCCACACCAATAAGTGTCGGACCCCTTTAGCAAGGCCCTCGTTGTGACCCTGTTCTTCCTCCGGCATATAAAGATAATAGATGCCCACCTCACCTTTGTCGTTACACAGCGCCTGCTCGTTGGACGACGATACAGCGAATCCAGGTTCTTGACGTTACAAAGACGGTCGCCCATGGGTATCGATGTTACTGGAGAATCGAGGAGAAGACGAATACGCTGCTTTAGTCTATCGAGAATGTCGTCGTGTCAATTTGAGGAGATACCGTTGTACTTAGAACTGGAAGAATGAACTGATACAATCCAGCAATCGCCGTCGAAAGATGTGACAAGGCTGAGCCTGGTCATCGTGTCGTTTCAGACCGAGTTCCTGGACTGCATTCCACGCTGGGATCTTGAATTATTGGGGTTTAAGATAGATACAAGCTGGCCGCGATGCTCGAACGCCAAAATAATACTGATATTGTGATCTCTCCGAAAACATAGTACGTTTACACACTGTGAAACCGAACAGTCAGCTGGAAGGGCACACGACGACAAAGCCAGTAACTCAAGGTAGGGAAAAGCTATCGCCTTGATCTCAAGACAGGTGCCACAGGTAATAGTCCCGACATGGTGGGTCCCACTTCTCGACCCGCATCTCAAAGTCGTCCCCAGCGAGAGCCCGGATATCCTCTTCCCAGAAATACTCATATCTTTCCTCCTTAAATTGTACTTCAACCGATTTCAGCAGTCCTGCATCACGGCGGGAGCGCGCCATGCGCAGTATAGTGGTCCACTCGTCATCTGAATGCTGCGGTATACATATGATGAGATGGTGTAGGTTCGGTAGGACAGAGGGAGAGGTGAGGGCCTCGACAACGCTGAAGACCATCCATGCAGGAAGCTCGAGTTTGAGGCGAGAAACGGTAGAACATGCTTCCAGTGCGAAGATACTGCTATCTGCGGACGATGTGAATATTGCCTTGCCGAGGCTCAAACTCTCGAGATGACATCTCGATCGATGGAGGAAACGGGCGATAGATTCACGTTGGGAGGATGAGAGAAAGACTTGTGAGACCGGGGCAATGGTCAAACTGCTGAGGAGAGGTGCAGATAGGACGCTGAGAATATTGATGTCACCGACATAGAGGTGAGTGAGCTGTGCCACTGTTACCTCCGGCAGGTCCGTTGTGGTCAGCCTCGTTGAAAGGTGACATCTTCTGAGGTTCGGTAGTTCGGCAAGAAGACGTAAATCTTCTGGACAAGTGATAGACTCAGAAAGATGGGTTATCCTGGGCAGTAACTTGATCTGATGGATCCCATGCTGGCTAAGACTTGCTCGCCATAGCTGTGGGGCACTCAAACACATGTCGGAGCGATAATCAAAGCCATAGTCATCATAGATGTCTATGTCAATCGTCTGCAGCGCTGGAAGGGACGAGACAGATTCGAAAAAGGGCATATGAAGCTTGGAAGCGAAAATGCGCAGATTTTTCCACCGATGGCAGGATTGAAAAAGCAGAGACAGGATTGCGTGATATCCTGGAGGATTGTTGCAGAGAATCTGCAGATTGAGAAGATGTTCGCCCGTGTGCTCCAGATAGGTCTGCAATTTTTCCAGAGCATATTGGGAGAAAGAGGTGCGCACGACAAGCTTCCGAGCCCAGGACGCTGGCGAGGACTGCAAAGTATCCCTCCACATTCCACAGACACGACCCAAAACCCAAAGAGGCCCGGATACGTTTAGGCTGTGGTGTGCGTGCGGCTGCACTTTGTCCGGCCACCAAGAATCACAAACAGAATGGAAGATTTCGATGAGAATATCGCGGGGAAGACGACGAATGGGGGCAAAGATTGATTTGCGACTTTCGAGAGCTGTTAGGACTGCACATCGACGCAACTGGATCTCTTCAAGCTGGGCAGCATACAATGTTTGCAGCTGTTCCAACTCGACAATTTCGGCGTTGAGCAGTGCATGGTCAGATTCGAGCAATGCTCGTGACCCGCGTAGAATTTGTGAGATGAGGCCGTCAGAGCTCTTGGTATTTTGTAGTTGTGGCTCGGTGGGAAGGACGTCGATGAATCCACAGTTGCGACATGACATTGGAGGGAAAAGGCAAGAATCTACTCGCACGTGGTCTGTCTCTCTGTCTCTACCCTCATCACTGTCAGTTCTGATATGACTTGTCGCTGCTGTCCGTCCCTTTGATTTTCTGCATTATTCTTTTGTATCGGCCTTGCATTTCTCCCTTCATGAAATTGTTGTATGAGCCCAAAGCTAGAGAGAAATTGAACGGGAATTCGTGAGAACCACGCCGAACCACACCTACTCACCGCGCAGTGGGCCGTGAGGTACTGGTCAGCAACGGTGTATTGGTGAGTGGTTCCTTGTCTCTTTGACTACTGTATTCAACATTCATCCAGATGCCGCTACTATCTCCCTGTTGCCATCCTGGCCTTCAATCCAATAAACCTTCATTTTCTGTCTCGTTCTCCTCCGACAGTTTCCCGTATCACCCCTCTTATGCAATACATCTCATCTCGGATCGCTTGCGAAGGAATGTTTTTGCAGACAGCTGGGTCTGACACCGAGAAGCAGCTTCCTGGCCGTCTGCAAGCAGGAGCTCGTACTTACGCTTGGGCGATCTTCGATCAGGTCTCCCGCATTTGTGGTGGAAGTGAAGCGAGGTGATGGGTTTACGTGAATGGGAGGGGCGTTCTCGCTGGCGAGTAACCTTTTCGACATTGTCTGCCCGTCGCACTTAAAGTTTATTCGGATAGACACGACGCCAATACAGTCGTCGACCTCGGCCCTTCGTATCATATCTCAGGAGGCGAAATTCTGTGACCACCGCTGAGGGCTGCTTTTGCCAGAATTCATAATGTCCTTTACTTTTTTGACGCCTAGGACACGCGCTCGTGGCGCATGCATCCGACGCTAGTAATTGACGCGGAGTCCACTCTCCTGATGTGCCTTATTCTCTAGAGATACCACGATGCCTTCTCAGCACCTCGGATCAGTATATCGGCGGATCCTTCCAACACGTTCTCCGCTGAAATTATCTTGGACAGTGCATTCACCGGTGTTATACGTCGCCACAGTAATAAAAATGACCAATCCAAGCTATGTCCACGTATCTTACCCGTCTCTCGTCTTCATCGATGTTGTACGTAATGACTTGCCTCAGATTCCCTGAATATGAATCTAATAACACCACTTCTCTACAGTCTGGACTCCTTGAACGCAGATCCGAAGCCTGAGTACGACAAGAATCATTGGTGGCTTTGGCGAGATCTCGAGGAGCGTTTTCAAGGCGGCTTTAAGAAGCATACAGCGTTCTCCAGTCCATTTTTGAACGTCATCCTGCTACCACCGCCGTCTCTCGCTCTGCTACTTCTCACATCACGAAGAAGAAAGAAAATCTCAAGCGATGTTCCATCACCATGGAGCTACAATCCATGTCCCCCCGGTGACTGGCTCGAACATACGCGCGCGTCGTCACACCGGTCCACATCTCTCCCGTAGCTTGGCCGTGGTTGCTGTGCTCAAAAGCTATTTAGATCCGCGCTACCGCAGCATGATAATGAATGCTTATATCATCGTCATGGAGAGCGAATATCCCGACACTCCTCATCAAACTCGGTGGCTCCTCGACCTCACCATATCTTGTCTTTGCCGATAACTAACCTCTCTGCATGGAGCATTCGCTTGCTTCAGTTGCCGTATCGATGAGAGAGCGGATAGAGATTGTCGCTGCTACGGAGTACACGCTTCTTCAACCTACGCTTACGCACTCGTACTAACGAGAAACGACCCCGACGGCACATTCTGAGTCGTTCCTGGCGTTCCTGATTTGTTACCGATGTAGGGCATGGGCAAACAAACCATCGTTTCGTGGAGGTGGCGCTCCATCTATCTACACAATCCTTAGACCTTCGCTTCCCCGCACCAATGTGTTTAGGACCTCAGCGTAGTCACTGATCGCAGTCTGTCATCTGCAAACCGGCGTCCTCATCTTCAAGTATTTCGTGTCTCGCAGTTTCACGCATACAGAGGTGCAGACATAGCGAACCTGAGCTACGTTGGGAAATATCCTTTCCGCCGCATATTCTGGGGGAGGTGGGAATATGTTTGAAATTACAATTCCCCTCCTCCCATATACAACACCAACATGTTGACCGTTACATTTGGACCTTGCTTAGCATCCCATATGCACTCAAATTTGACGCTACGGAGGGAGTAAATATCTGACGGGTCGTTCGCATCAGCATCGTTAGTACCCTGCGATCGTCTTTCGCTCTAGGTTTGGGTTTGTACCCGGTTTCTTTTCGGCGCAGATGACGACAAGATATAGTGCTTGTCCCCATTATAATTCGTCCAGGGAATGGATCAGTTGTCCTGTTGCTTTTGCACGTGGGCTCCATATCCCCATGTGCCTGCTATGGCCTCTGGTAAGTACTTCATTGGGTCGGTCGCGTAGCTGGTTATTGCATCTGTCTAACATAGTTATGATAATGTTGTACCGTTTACAGAGAAGGTCCTCAGTTCGAACCTGGGCCGACTCATAGATGTATTTAAAAACCTACGTTGTAGGGAAATACCTTTTTTCCAAGTTCCAACCGGTTAGTACTGAAGTACTCAGTACTTAAGTCTTAGACGGTCATGAAAAACGGTAGTGTCTATCGCGGGACGGAAGAGATAAAAACCAGGGGTATCCGTCACTCGAGAGCAGAGCGTCAAGTTTCAATGGTAATCCAGTCGATCGACTCCAGTGTCCACGAGGCAAAAACGAAAGTAATCATATTGACAACCTCGACCCTCATGAGTCGACCCAGATTCGAACTGAGGAGAGATACGACAACCAACTTCGCCATCGACGTGCATGGTAGGGGTTATGAGTGAGCGGTCAATTCTCTGTGCTTCCAGATCCTTGATAAATAAATTGGACTTCACGCTCGGGATTCTGCTAGGTGCGAAAGTTCAGAGAGTGGAGGACGAAATGTGGAATAGGTAAGGAAAGACGCGACGGCGCGAGGGCTTGAGCACAGGAGAGATGCATGCAGTCAACACGAGGGACTGAGCAGGCGACAAGGGAATTCCCAACTTGCTCCTCAAAGAATCATAACAATGAGCTTGTTAAAATGAGCAGAGATAAAACGTCCAAGTATTCAGAGAACTGCGCCTCAGGAGAATCGAACTCCACGCCAAAGCATCGGACCCATTTATCCGCGAGTGTGGAAGCGTCCCTGGCTAAAAACGTCGTGTAAAAAATGAATACGGCGTCTCGAAAGAGGTACCCTTGAGATGACGACGCAATGCATAGACAATGACGTGGAAGCTAGTGGATTATGTATTAGATTTACAACAAAGGAACTGCTGTACAGTACACACAACTCTCGATGCCAAAGGGTCCACACCTGCAGTAGACGAATCGATCTACCCTGCACCTGATTCACATCCCGGGAGATGTACAATAAGCAAGCATCGCCGCAAGTGTGGTACTCTCGTTGTCGCCCTACAGTCCACCGCAGAACTGAATATTGAAAGGGCGGGACTAGGACTGCACGAACTTGACATCTTTCAAACAGCGATATTGACATGCTGGGATGGAGAGGGATAGGGGTGAGAGGACTGAGCGCAGTGTAAGCGGAGGGGACGAATGGAGGGTGCGCGGGAGGAGCGTCAGAGCGAGTGGTGGTTGCGAAGTCGAGGACTAGCAAATGCTTTCGTAGACGGCTCGCAAGTTACCTCCCGTCGAGGCCCAGTTTGCATGGTCGAACTAGGGAAGTAGGGACGTGCGTGCTGCGGTGCAAATTGTGGATAGACAGTCCGAGTCAACCATTAACGTTTCAAGAACGCTGTGAGGCCCTCGTTCTGCCAATATGGATGTGCCCGTAAGCCGCGAACATGAGCGGGCAGGCTTTGGAGGTTAGATAACGCTCGGTAGGAGAGAGCGCGCCTTGGGTTTGCACGAAGGCATTGGAGCAGCGCCAATTGCAAGGAAAAAACGACATGGCCGGCGAGTGTCCGTTCGTGGTGACGACTAGCGAACAGCTCAATCTTCTGATGCTCGCAAACAGTTCCCACTTGTCATCGAGGTCCGTCAGGGAATGGAATTCGCCATGGTCATACGTATGGTGGGCGATTGGAGGAGTGTGTCGCGTACGTGATGATAGCGTGTGCTGCCAATATGCAAACGAGGAAGCGAACCTGGCTGGGTGGTCTATGAAAGGAGAATCATGGTAAGCCACCAAACTTGCTCGCTGACAACAACACCCTCTCTAAGGATTGGGTCCTTCTCACGACGATGCAGGATAGCAGCACAAGAAGAAGCGAGAGGAATGCAGTAGTCTTCGCATAGTAGACCGAGTTGGAACGTGGTGTGGGAAAGAGAAACGCATCGGGAAATGCCGCCAAAAGTCAATTTTACACTCCCATGCTCTCAATCGCGGCAGAAATCCCTGACACCTCCAGTCGACGAACTTTCCGTCTCGAAACTTGAAACACACGCGTCGTCGTTGGTAGAACTTCAATTGCATGATCCCAGAATAACACTGATATTGGTATCTAATAGGTGTACAGACACTAATACACTGTCAACCAAGGACGAGAAGAATGTAACCGGTACACGACTGTGCCCTAACAAGGGTCAGCACGAAACAGCCGAGCACGCCAACATACAAAGCTCACCTCGAACGGACGACTGCGCACCGACTGCATCTTCCTATGCGTATAGCACATTTACTCACTGCAAACCACCAGTCAGCCCTCCGACACGCCAACATGAGCAATCTACTCACAGGAGGGACAAGGTGATGTCACCGTTGACCTTCGCCTGGATGGCGATCTCGACCTCGAGGTTAAGGTCAAGGCGCAACTTCAAAGCTGCGGGGGGTGCGACAGCCTGGCGCTCAGAGCGGCCGACGACTTGTCCACCGAGGACAGAGGAAGACTGGGTAGGTGCGTATTGGGTTTGTGGGGCAGACATTGTAATGCTGAGGATGGAGGACGGCTAGGTGAGGGTTTTTATAACAACTAACTGGGCCCGTTGCGGGGTACTCGGCACCTTGGACGCGGGAATGCTCGTGTAACCATTGATATTTCATTTGAATATACATGGATCCGGAAGCTTGCAACTTTGCCTCGTTGACGAAAAATTTTCTGATGTGGTGGGACTAATGAATACAACCGTGGGAACCCAAGAGTCGAGCCTCTCTCTCTTCCTCCCATGATACATACACTTCAAGTTTTTTTTTCTCGAAGGCACCCCACTTCTAGGCTGTTACGACAAGGCCAGCTCCCGTTCTTCGCTCCACGTTCCATCTCTAAATGGAGAAGAAGAACATGCCCGTACGCATCGTCCCCGTCTGAGACTAATCACAAGGCGACCCAAGAGGTACCCGGGTGTTCGAACTTCGAACGTGTAACACATTGACAACCCACGAAATTTAACCCGGACCTCTCTTCTCATCCAATATACGACGACGAGGCACCCGAGTTGCTAAATGCATGGCGCAATCCATAACGTTGCTCTCGCCCCGGGTCGACATTCGTTCTAAACCATGGCGCAATCTATAATAATGCTCAGTTCGTATAAAACCCCCCAGCTTAGCACCCCTCCCTCCTCAGCACAACAATGTCTGCCCCACAAACCCAGTTCGCACCTACCGAAACCTCCTCCGTCCTCGGTGGACAGATCGTCGGCCGCTCCCAGCGCGCCGCCGCACCCCCCGCTTCCGTGAAGCTGCGCCTTGACCTCAACCTCGAGGTCGAGATCGCTATCCAGGCCAAGGTCAACGGTGATATCACTTTGTCTCTCCTGTGAGTTGGTTCTCGTCGTCTGGTGGGTCCTCCGGCTGACTATCTGGTTCACAGTGAGTAAATGTGCTACGCGCGCGTGGGGAGGGTTTTGGATTGTGCTCGACGCGTTCTGGTGAGGTTGTTTTCGTTGAGTTTTAGTTCTTGGCGATGCTAACGTGTATCTGCTTAGCGTAGACCATTTCTCTGTCCCTTTGTCGATGTTGTATTAGTGTAGTCCCATACCAATATCATTGCGTTGTGAAGAATTTTACTCTTAGGTCATAGAAAGTGACCTGCAATGGGTCGATGGCGTAGCTGGTTATCGCATCTGTCTAACATCATCCATTATTCGAATGTTCACAGAAGGTCCTCAGTTCGAACCTGGGTCGACTCATTTATCATGACTGGAGATTGACTTTTTCAATCTCAAAGTCAGTTTGTTGTCCGAGGCTTTGAAGTTACAACGTAGGGCTGCGCACGAAACCTCTGGGGGGTGTAAGATATGGTTTTATACCGACCCCTCTCCAAGGGGGGTGTTTTAATACGGTAATTTACCGTTACTTACCCTATCACGTGCATAATCACATGCCTGACGCGCGTCGTTTGCAAAAAATTCGCAGCATCTTCATCTTCGTATTCTTTTACACATTTTTCTTTCTCCTGAAGTGTGATTCATTGAAAGTTGCTAAAGAGATATGTTTTAAGCTGTAAATAAAATATAACTACACTAGGATTGAATATAGTGGTAATATTGCCGCTGAAATGTCATCACATGACAAGTAAGTTACCTCGACGAAAACCCCTCCAGCGGGGGGAGGTAAATTACCAGTAACTAACCGGTAACTTACCGGTCCGAAACCCTAGTGTATCAAAACCTAGGGTTTCGTGCGCAACCCTATTACAACGTAACTACTAACAACTGACAATTTACACCTCCGGAGTCAGAAGACTCAGAATTATTAATTATTGATACTTGAAAATAATGGAGGAGACGTATACCTTGTTTCTCCCTTCCTACATCCAACCGGGGAGCATTTTCCAATGTTTTAGATACAGTGATAATTGAGTTTCGGGTTCATAAGCTTCCCTTTTTGGACTCTCCAGTTCTCTCAGTTCCTGCCACCATCACACAGGGTTTGAGGCTCACACCGATGTACGGAATTCTCGCTTCCCAGGACGTATTTTCTTTCAGGTATGAAGGTACGCGATCTCTTTGCGATATCCTCGTTTTCCTACCAGCAAGCCTGCAGTGTAGTATACCCTTCCCCGACGTCCTTCTCGATGCGGCTCTCGATCCTCGCCGATACCCTACAAAATCCGTATGGGAGGAAAGTGCACGATGTTGACGCTCGGCTCGTTCTCTCCCGTTCACCCCACGCTACGTTCAGGGCGCAGTGGGATGACGAGAGCAATTGGCGCGGGGTGGAGTTTGAGAGTTTTGTAGATGCGACCGTCGAGCTCACTCAGATAGTCCGCCTCTCTGCCGGGGAAAGGCACCTTTCTCCAAGCCAACCGACCATCCTCTTACCCTGCAAGTCCCAAAATGCACGGACGCTCGGCTCGTTCTCTCCCTACGTTCATCGTTCATGCATGGGATGACTTGGGGCTGGTGCGAGGTGGAATATGACGAATGTCGTAGGTGCACAGGCCCATCTCGCCAGCTTCGACGTGTCCCACTCGAATTTTCTTCCAGCGACGGATTCGCGCAATGCCGATAACAAAACTCAACTTCTACCACGCCTCTCTAATGAACATCCTCCCTCCTAATATATGCCGGCTAGTCGAAAATCCTACGTGGTGAGGCCGTCGCACCCCAACCAGCGTGCCTACCACTCTGAATCGAATGCTCGACAAGACAGTTTCGTAGCTCCGTCTATCCCTCGACTCGGGGGTCGCTGGCGAGAGATGGCCCCTCGAAAATTGAACGCGCAACCCTATCCAATCCAGATCTCAACCTCGAAGTGTCGCCCGTTGGCGAGATGTGTCGTGGGACCGGAGAGAAGGTTTTAGAAAGTGAGATGCTTCGCCGACCCCCCTTTCATCGACGCCGGATCGTGCATGGACCTCTGTAATCACGCCAAGGCGCTTACTCTAGGGTCGATGGCGTAGCTGGTTACCGCTCCTGCAAAGTGTCCTCAGTTCGAACCTGGGTCGACTCGTGGCGACAAATAGTCCTTTTTTTCGCTCTGGAGTCTCGGGGTGTGCATTGTGCTTTCGCCTTAGCTTGATGCGTGATGCACTATCATCTCACATCAACGCGAACATCCGACAGATACCCAACGCAGTCATGAAGGGTACACGGCTTTGACATTCTTTGTCGTTCCCCCCCCCCAGGAAAATGCGCTATGTCGACGACTGGTGTCGGTATGACGAGAGTAAAGATTGGGGGCTGGCGCCGCGGAGTGGAATATGACAGGTGGATCGCAGCCTCACCGTCGTTTCAAGTTCATGTCCCCGCTCTCGATTTGCCTTTGCCTCTTTTTCACAATAGCCGATGTCCTTTCCCAGCGATGGATTCGCGCAATGTCATTCCTCCCGATACAAAACTCACGCCTCTCTGATAAACATCCTCCCTCCCTCCTAGTTTCAAGACCTGCCCCGGCATGCCTAATTCCTCGAGCTCGCTCAGAAAAACGCGTCCGAGGGATACGTGGTGAAGGCGTCTTTCCGACCATCATCTCATTGACAAGTGTGCGTTCCTTGACGCAACGAAATAGAAATCCCGCCCTGACTTGCAGAAGATCGCAGGTAGACAGTTTGCGTCGTGCTACAAACACTAGTTTTTTTTGGCAACCCCGTCTCCAAGTCTCCTGTTTAAAAGGGGAATATGTGACGTAGAACACAAATCCCCTTGCGTACAGCCCTACCCCACGGTGTCCACAGTGAATGCGTTTAAGTGAGAGACGCTTTGCTGATACCCCTTCTACCCCCTTTCATCGGGGCTGGGCAAGTATCGTGGTACGTACAAATATTTGGGATTCCAGCGCTCGGCTGTTGTGCCTGCAATATGGAGATAGTCACGCCAAGATGTTTGGACGTTGGGTCGATGGCGTAGCTGGTTATCGCATCTGTCTAACATGACATAAACTGTATATGTTCACAGAAGGTCCTCAGTTCGAACCTGGGTCGACTCATTGTAGTAAGAAACGGGTTTTGTTTTGTCACTTGTGGTTGTTGGTTTCAAAATTAAACCTGGGGCATGCTCTAGCCTTTGAGTTCTCCATTCTCCATTACAACTTTTGGGCCTTTTTTGAATAGTTTTACGAGTTGCACTGTTAGTGAATATATCTTAGTCGGTACGACTCGTACCAGCACCAACGCCATTCTCTTGCTCGACAAGGCTTTTAGGTCTATTAGTCGATAGTGCAGCTGCTTGTCACATTTATCTTCAGTTCGAACCTGGGTCGGCTCCTTTGCGAATTGAAAATACTCGTTTTGCTCTAAATCGGCTTTTGCCGAAAGGTACGTCACCCTGCCAAGGGAACAAAGAAGGTCCTTGTACTCGTTTTTGTTTATTGTTCTCGTATGGCACGTATAAAAACCTCGCCGTGTGCAGTGCTCTTCACTTTTCTTCTTTCTCCCATCCAGCCTGGTGCTTCTTGTCCGTGATGCTTTCTTCCATTCTCTTTGTTTCTGCCCTCTTCTTCTCCTCGCGCGGGGCGCCCACAGCCTCCCTCGACGCCTCTGCCCTCCTCGTGAACGGCCAAGCTGCCCAGTCCCAGAACGTCGCTTTCCAGAACCTCTCCGCCAACGATACGTGCTCCAGTGCGTCCCGTTCTGTTCCTCGGGTATTCTTCGCACTCACGTTCTTATTCTTTTAGCGGGCGAAGTAGCGTGTATATCTGGAGATGTGGCCCAGTGTGCGGACAATCAGTGGGCGACGTCGCCTTGCTCGGGCTCGGCACAGTGCTTTGCCCTTCCGTCTGTGAGGGGTAACGGGACTGTGCGTGGCTTTTTTCTTTCACTGATTACCTAGAGCTGATTTTGGGTCTGTAGTTCCTACAGTGCACGAGTGAGAAGGACGCGACGTCCGTGATCGATGCTACGGGAGCCACCGGAGGCATCTTTGGGAATGGCACTGACACGTCCAATTCCACGACTAGTGCCAACTCCACGGATGCTAACTCCACGGATACCGCGTCTGGTACCTCCATCGGCGACAGCGGGATCGTCACCGTGACCATAACCCTCACCCCCACTGCGACAGTGTTCGTGAGCACAGAGGTGCCCGTCACGACGACACTGTCCCCCGACGAAGCCTCGAGTCTTCTCGCGAGCTTGACAGGCGTGGCTGGCGGTTCAGTTATCACCGCCTCCCCAGCTGTTAGTGCCACTGACGCAGAAGTGGCTTCCTCCTCCGCTGCAGCTACGGTAATCTCTCTCGTTGCTGCTGCAGCTGCCACCTCATAACGCCCATTATTCTTTATGAACGTCACGGATAGATAGTAACTGGTTTACTACGAGGATATGTATTGTACTGTATCATAGGTGTAATAGAGGACAAGCATCAGACTGGATGGTAACAATGTCGGGGCTATGGAAGCTGTAGCGGTTGAAGACTAATGTGACCCGCATCGGGATTGAACACCGTGCCCTCGATAGCTTCTGTGCAGTCGTCGCACTCCTAGATCAAAGTACTCCCTCCTCAAGGTTCTGACTTTGATAAAGGACATGGCATTAAATCGATGGCACAAAGTTAGACCTTGAGCATCCGGAATTGAGTCGACCTAGGTTCGAATTGATGATAAAGCAGTCAACAACTCATGCTCAAGTAAGGGTACCATTAAGATACCTTGGCAGATGAGAACATTCGGTCCAAGGTGAAGAGGCGACGAACCGGACTAGTCTCTGCCCCACATAAGAGATGCGCTTGCCGTTGAAAGTTTGAATTTGGAACTCAATGCCAGCCGCGCACAGCTAATTTCCAAAAATCACAATATATGGACACGAACCAGATCAATGAGCTGGCCCAGGCTCGAACTGGGAATCAGCGACAGGCAGCTATGCCGTCGGCCCACGGAGTTGGGAGAGATCCAGAGATGAGGTTCAGGCATTTGGAGAACATGCAAGCTCCGCACAGAGCATCACAACGCCTGGTACTCAGTACGGACAAAAATCGTTATGAATGCACCTCGTTGAGTAGACCCAAATTCCAACTGGAAATTGATGCGACAAGCAACTTCGGCCCACGGACTTGAATCCAGGCGCGAGTGGCAGCGATAGCGAATATGTTAGCCTAGTGCAGGCGTTGAACCATTCCCCGGGGCCCAAAATTCAAATTTAGAAGTTAAGAAGTTGAAAGGAGTTAGAAATTGTAACCCAAGTAACAACTTGACAAATTACCCGTCTGCTCTAGCGCTCGCCACTGACTCCTGAGCAAAACAGACTGAATCTACTTGGAATGAGTCGACCCAGGTTCGAACTGAGGACCTTCTGTGTACAATTGCGAATTGATGCACCATGTTAGACAGATGCGATAACCAGCTACGCCATCGACCCAACGGCCAAAGCCTAAGACTCAAGATTGGGATTGTACTCATCCGCACTAGGAAGAGTAGTGTTGGCTTCGTTGAATTTTGAGTACATGCGTGGATGTACGGGTGTTAACATGTTAGATGTCAAGGTTGTGGGTCTCCTCTCCAAGATCATGCAGTCGGGTTGTAGTTCGCTCCCCATTGGTGGCTAAGAACGAAAGTACCATGATTCATCAAGACGTGGGAGGAGGCCAAGCTCTCGCAGGGGCAAGGAAGAAGGTTAGAGCGCATGCGGCTATTGGAGTCCTTAGTACACACCGAGTGAGCGGAACAACGATGGGCTTACCACTTTCATCTGAATAAGTACGACGCCGTACAGCGACTGGAAGCATCATCTTTCTCGAAATACGGAATACGCTGGGTACGACGCTCGTCGTAGTCATAGAAAATGGTAATGTCTGTCGCAACTGCGATTCGAGTCGACTTGCAGTTGCCCGGGATGGAGGAGAATAAAAAGCCGGGAGGTATTCGTTACTCGGAGTTGAAGTTCGAACATGGTCGCCATCGACTAGCAGCGCGTCAAGTCTCAACAGGGCACTAGGTGACCCATCTATTGACTATCTATCGATTTCAATGTCCACGAAGCAGAAAGAAATTTCATCACAAAACTCATAATGAGTCGACCCAGAATCGAACTGTGAGCCTGTAAGGCAGATGCGATAACCAATTTCGCCATCGACGTGCACTATAGATCAGCGAGCTCGAAATACATCGCCATGGCTGTGAGTGTTACCAGTGCTTTCGCTCTGAGCTAAGATGGTCACAAGGCGGTGACCAGACACCCAAATCCGTGGGTGCGGTTATAAACAACGGATAAAGAATTGGACCCCACGCTCGGGGTTTTTGCTAGGTGTGACTCGTAACCTATTGAGGCGGAACAAAAGGCGAGAGACGTCCAGAGCCGAAGACACAAAAGCGGAATGTGGAATAAATTAATTATCTCGAGTGAATGGACAAAGTATGATCCGGACGTGTTGGAGCGTTAATACCTGGGCGCGCGACGAACGATCCTCAAGGGAAACTGAGAGAACGAAAGAGTCGGATGGTAGAAAGACAGGCCGCAGAAATGTCGATTCTCAGAAGGAGAAGGGCACCGTGACGCCGATGGGGCTTTCTCTCGTTATTGAGTTGCGTTTTATACGAAACGGCATTTTGCCGGAAGCCTGCACAGACTCGGGATGAGCTGGGATGCGCCATTGAAGTCGTTTCGGCAAGTCTGCGGGAGCGGTTAATACTATTGGCACCTAGACGTAGATTGAAATGTTGAAGTAGCGTGTACTCGGTAGCTGCGTCGCCAACCTCTATCCGCTCTCTCGTCGCTGCAGAAGCTGAAAGCAGGTACGGTCGGCGAGGAAGGATGCTAGAGGTGATCACCGTCGCAACGATAAGGTATCGAGGAGCCTCATGAGTTAGATGTGGAGTGTTCGCCACGCTACAATAAAAATCCGTTCTCCACGATGATGATATGGGCAGCACTCGTTATCCTGCCTTATTAGCACGTATTATCACAATCCTTGAGTACGGCAAGTAGAAAGTGTCGAAATATTACATACCGGCGAGCACGACCGTGTACTTTGCATCACATCCATGCAATCAAGACTATTACCTCGTATCCGCCACTGAAGAGGTAAACCAGAGCGTCCATGAGCGCGATCCTCGCGCATAGAGAGACGGTAACAGACTGTCGGAGATGGGAGATGGAGAAGACATATCGATGCCAGGGCAGCCAGGTTGTGCATACCTGCCGGGTACTCGTAGTGGTTGGCAATTCAACGAGATGGAATACGAGGCGAGGGATGTTAGGTGCGAGAACGGGTCACGACAATCCAGGCGCGTTGTTCTTATCGGGGTGTGCGTGAGTACGTACTAGTCGACAAAATTACTAGCCCACTTACCATCAGCACCTCAGCAAACACAAAGCACCCCCAAGCTCAAATCATTACTTTGCATACGAAGTCGCCACACTCGCGTCAAACTAGCTGACCAGTCACGTCTCGGTTGGAACTCAGCTCATCCTCCACGACGAAGCGGCAGCATTCCTTATCTAGCGCCATCTCTTGAGTGCGACAGGTAGAACTGTTCAGACATGCTCCCATGATACGCGTGTCCCGCTTCAAAACATAAGCCATCGTCTGAATTCGCGGTTTTTCTTCAAATCCAGAGGACTAGAGAGCCGGATGAGATTTCGAGTTTCAAGAAAAGCTCCAAATTGTTCCTACCGACTGGCTTTCGCGGCTGGGAATAAGTTGGGAGGAGGTTCTCAATCTGGAGATGGAGGCATGTTCCGAAGAAGCAAATGTTCCCACGGTGTATGTCTCTGCGTTATCTTCGCGTATCGGCCCTGCGAGCACAGTACGATGCTTAATGACAGTCCAACTGACTCTTATGCAAGTCCAATGCATAATTAGTATGACAGTACAGTGTTGGCGCTTAACGAGATTGGACTACACGAAGAGAATCAAGTTAGAAGTCGCGTTAGGATACAAAAAAACACGCGGAAGCACAAATATAGATTTCCTTCTTATACGAACATGTCACTACTGGAATCTTGGTACAAATAGTATCAACAACTGTTGAAGATTATGCACTGGTGCGCTCTTCTTAGTTAGCCGTGTTGATGATCCACTCGTTCTCCGTCCCTTGGACCTGCGCTCCGCTCTTGACTTCGACCTGTATACGATTAATCCTCAAGCTCGCATTCTCAACAAGGACAGACTTACGATTGGGCCGATGTCGTTCCCCGTATACCAATACAAGTCCTGACCTTTGGGAACAATCCTGACAGACCAGACGGTGCGTTTAATGGAGAATCTGATACAACTATAGCCACTGACTTACACATAGGGCCCGGTCTGAGTAACATCGACCTGCCAGGTCGCAGCCTTGCTAGACCAGACAAGCTTACTACCGGATACAGCGTTCTGTTGCGTTCGAGATTAGAAAGAGTCGACGATCGAAAGGTGGAAGAGAAATACCTCAGGCAATGCGACATACAATCCATTGACACCCATGATGGTGACGTCGGTGATAGCGGGTCCAAGGGCCTGGCTGAAGGTCAAAGTCTGCGATGAGGTCGGTCATTATTAGATGCTACTCCTGAATATCAACGACAACTCACAGCGCCGTCGGGGATGCCGCCGTTACCGTCGGCTGTAGCGACAATCTGGCCGGGTACGTCACACTTGGTGCTGGTGATATAGTAACCAGTGGCTGGGCTTTGAGCGGTATAGTTCTGAGACATCGAATTCAGGAGGGGAAGTGGTGAGGATGTCAAGGGGCGAAGGAATGCGGTTTTATACTGCTGTGGGTGAATGACCAAGACTCGGAGTAAATGAATATAACGATTCTTTGTGTTGACACATTACTTGAAGAGCTACCCAAGGCTCCATCGATCCGCAACGCATGTATGGGGCTTACAGCATTCCATAGATAAAATTGTAGAGATAAAATGACACAGATTTTGAGAAGCGCTGAAAGGAACACCTGGAACTCGTACCAATGGCTTGCGTGTCCCACCACTAACTATCACGCCCTTCCAACCTTTCCTTGACGCTCCAACCTAAGAGCACCTGTAATGTGAACGCGAATCGATAAAGTCACAAGTGCCGGAGATGAACACAGATACCCAAAATGAAGCAGGCGCCTGATGATGCCTAACACTTGCGGACGATGAGAGGTAGTGCTTTCGAACGTGCGAGAGGTTGGAGTCGGAGTAGTAGTACGGACTTGAGCATAACGCAGTCAGGAGGCTCAATAAGCAAAAATAAGGCGACGACCCACCCTCTTTGTGTCCGCTAAGCTCTCTGCTCAACTTAGCGGTGGCGACTTAGCTCATGAGAAGCACATTCCAGTACGAGTAGAGGGGGAGGGATCTAGGGAAATGCGCAATTAGCTTTACTAGACGTAAGCGAAGATTGAAAGACCGTTGTTTCCACCAAAAAAAAGAGCCTCTGTGATGGGAATATAGTAATCATGAGTACACATCCGCTGTCAAGCCGCTGACCCAGATGAGTAGGATTGCTTGAGCCAACTACGCCGACATCGTGGGCAGTCGAAAGAAACCCATCATCAATGATGGTCACGGCAGTAGAAGGGAAAACTGGAAAAATCCAAGACAGTTAAGATGTCAATTTTTTGATTATGATTGAATAACGAGAACATTACCTTCTCATCCTATGTTTAGGGCAAACACGAGCTTCTAGCGGGACCTTTGTTTGAGCGAAGCGTCGATATGTTCGTTAAGCGTAGGCCTTTCATTCCAGATATTAATTAAGTAGGACTTGTGTTCATACCATGGTGCGCGATCGGCGATTAGTACTCATCGTTAGGTACGACAAAATGGTGCTTGGCAGTCTAGCGCATGTGAACAGACGCCAATGACTCTTTTTGCACAGGTCCACAAAGCGTATTTTTCTTCACCCCAGAATACAGCCAATCAGCGATGATCATGTCCTGTATCAGCCGCTCATTTCCCTCTGCCAATGGTAGAACGAGCAGTCGGGACCGTGATCAATCACTGGCACACCTAAGTATCCGCATACGGAGTCACAATACTCGCGTCAAGCTAGCTGACCAGACACGGCTTGCAGGTCATACTCCACGATGAAGTGAGCAGCCCTCGTTATCTAGCGCCTTCCTTTGAGTACAACAGGCAGAACCATCAGATGGATCACTCACCGACAGACATGTTCCCATCTACCCATGTCCCGCTTCAAGACATGGGCCATCGTCTGAAATCGTGACTTCTCTTCGAATTCAGAGGGAAAAAGAGCCGGACAAGACGCCAAGTTGCTCCAAATGCATAATGACAGTCCCTCGATAAAGGAAAAAAACTCAAGGTCACTCGAAAAAAGAGTCGTAAGGCGTTTGATTTCAAGCAAACTAAAGGACTGCGACATGAACATCGCTAGGAATAAGTCGACCACGACCTGCCGGTCTATCGCACAAACCAAAGCCGAAAAACCGATGGCTAAAGACGAAGTAGATTAGTGAAAGTGAACGATGGAATTTAGATCTCAAGTACCGAGATCAAATATAAAGACCCTTGAAGTCCTTAGACACGTAGACCTTCAGAGAGTCGACGGTAGCAGAGAAGTTCTTCGTGGTACTGCCTTGAAGAACCCAAGACTCCTCGTCCTCGATATTCGCCTCCAACTTGATGGTAGTCACCATGCAGCAAAAATAATTGCGGAGGTACTCATTGGGGAGCGCAAACCATAGCCTGCACTCCCAGGAGCTCCTCCGAGTCCCCTCCTCAGTCGACGGGTAGAAGTCTGCCACCCCTTTCTCCGTCTTCTCGTTCAAGTGGGTAAACGTCGCCTCGACGGTCGTCTCCAACTCATGTAGGTCTACACCCGCTTGGAGGGCATCATCGAGGAATGTGGCGATCTTCTTCGACATCACGGATACCGTGACATCAGCCTGGGATATGACGGAACTCCTGAACAGAAAGTTGGCTAGGTCGAGGGCCGGGTAGCGATCGATGGCGGCTCTGAAATCCTTCCAGTCGAAATGTTTCTTGCCGGTCGTGTCGTCAAATTTCACGTAACGGCCGGGGAATTTCATGAAATTTACGCTGGCGGGTACAAGGCTTTCATGCAGCTTGGAAAATCGGTCGAAGGCGAGCCCGGCTACGCAAGAATGTCGATGGGTAGGAATTCAAAAGAAGTAAAAAGAGGTCGACGAACGATTAGCGCTGAACTTGTTGAAAAACATTATGAAATAGGGTTTGTTGATGTGAAGGCGAGTTTGTAAAAAGATTTTAGGTCTAGCACAGGAAGAGTGGTTATATAGGTTCAGGAGATGCGGTGAAAAGAGACGAGGCCGAGACCAGGAGAGTCTTAGTTTGAGACCATCGACCAACGAATCGCGAGATCCTTCGAATCGTAAATAGTAATCCATAGGGCCTGATCTGATGAATCCTCGACTTCCTATAGCGCAAGGCAATGTGGGAGTTCAGAGAGATTTGAAGGAGGTAGATTGGACCGTGTGCAAGATGTCTGTTATCGTGTTCATACTGAGCGCAAGCACAAGGGCCAAAAGGACACACCTATTATTTCATGGGACGTTATACGTATCCGTCGATCCTTGTGCCCTAGGCCTAATAGTCTAAACCTAGGACCATCTTGAAACTCGCGGTAGGCGGCAGTGTCCATCGTGAAATACGAGTAATTTGGAGGTGAATCGATAGCTGTCAAGTAGGGAGACTCCTCAAGGCGAGATGAGCGTCAACGAGTACTGATTCGGAATACCGAGGACCGACGAGGATGCTTCAAAGTTCAAAGCGAGGAAGTTGAGTGAAACGTACAAAGAAGACTCAGACACGTCGAAGACCACGTGCGAATCTCTCTTTCAATTGTACGTCAAGCTCGACAAGCCGGGATGTTGACTGATTATGGTGCGGTGTGCCTTTTTCGTTGGATTGATGGTGTTCTGAGGCATCCAGCAGATCAGGGTGACGAAATGCCTGCTTGGGCCGCCGCTATGGAGAGGAGGTTGACCAGGCAGATAGTTGAGATAACTAAGGACCTCAAGCTTGATGTCGCGAGCATCAATGGCGAGTTGACGGGCCATTTGACGGGCATTAAAGGCCATTTGACGAGCATCGATGACCAGTTGAATGGGCCATTGAACGGAATGACAAACCGCCTCATCAGGATCCAAATCAATACTGCTAGAGTTCGTCACTTAGCATCCTGCCAACTGACTTTTTAACCTTTTGTCCAGACCATTAATTTTTCTTGCGGCGATGGCACTTGCTGGCCGTACGAATTAGTACCTGCATCAGATGGGAAGTATTTTCATGTAAGTCAGACTTGACGTCGTCTTGCCCATCGAGGCTTATTTGGTAAGAATCTACCGGAGCTGCGCACAGCCCAAGATTTGTGGAACCTCACCGATGTCCAGTTGGACAGGTATCTCAAAGGATACGGACTGGAACATGGGCACGGCACGGCACGTAATGAAAAGCTCGCGCTTCTGCGTCGTTACATTGGAGGTTCTTTGGAATAGACGTCCGAGGCAGGGAAAAAGAATGTGACACTGGTGGCTCGGACAGATGTATATCTAGGGACGAATACTTGAATATTTGTGGTAAGCGGTGTAAATTAAACATGGCGCAGCCGGCGCGTCGCGTCTGGTGGCACTCCGGGGCAATATTGTTTGAGTTTACATGTCAAACGACAGTAGGCTTTTGAGAAGAGAATTTGGTCTTAGGCCCTAAAATCGGTGCAAAACTTGATTAATGACCTGAAGGGCTGACTCCTAGGCCTAAGTGCAAACTCCTAATCAAAAGAAAACTTAAGGATACAGGCCCGGTGATCAGCCCGACTGCCAGTGAAGACTCAGGAAAGTTGAATTATGAATAAGTACTAATCGATTGAGTAAAAGCAATTGAACTTTCGTGCGCTACGGCGCCACACTAAATTGCCCAGGCCCCACGTCAATAAGGATAAAAGCATGACACTGCTGCATGAGTCGGCCCAGATTCGAACTGAGGACTTTCTGTGTAATATGATATTCACACCATCAAACCATGTTAGACAGATGCGATAACCAGCTACGCCACCGACCCACTAAATTGTCGGGGGACAGTAGACAGAGACCTCGTGCAAAAGCAGCAGGATAACTGATCCATTACCTGCGAACTATAATGGGGACAAGCACTATATCTTGTCGTCATCTGCGCCGAAGAGAAACCAGGTGCAATCCCAAACCCGGAGCGAAAGACGAGCGCAGGACACTAACAAGGCCGATGCGGACGACCCGTCAGAGATTTTACTCCCTCCGTAGCGCCAAATTTGAGTGCATTTGGGGTGCTAAGCAAGATCCAAGTGTAGCGGTCAACATGTTTGGTGTTGCATATGGGAGGAGGGGAATTGTAATTGGATCGTTGATCAAACATACTATTTCCACCTCTCCCAGAATATGCGGCCAAAAGGATATCTCCCAACGTAGCTCGGGTTCGCTACGCTTGTACCTCTGTACACGTGAAACTGCGAGACACGAAATACTCGAAGATGAGGACGCCGGTTTGCAGATGACAGACTGCGGTCAGCGACTATGCTGGTGTCCTAAACACATTGGTGCGGGGAAGCGAAGGATTGTGTAGATAGATAGAGCTCTATAGCTACCTCCACGAAATGATGTTTTGCTAGTGCCCTTACAAATCAGGAAAGCCAAGGACGACTCAGAATGCGCCGTCGGGGTCGTTTCTGCAAGAGCCGTTAGTACGAGTGCGTACGCGTAGATTGAAGGAGCGTGTACTCCGTAGAAGTGACAATCTCTATCCGCCCTCCTGTCGCTGCGGCAACTGAAAGCAAGTGCAGTCGACGAAGAAGAATGCTCCATGCAGAGAGGCTGGCTATCGTCGCAGAGACAAGATACGGTGAGGTCGAGAGGCCACCGAGTTTAATGAGGAGTTTAGGGATATTCGCTCTCCATGACGATGAATCCATTATCCCGTCGTGGTAGCGCGGACCTTGATAGCTTTTGATCAGATCAGAGCACAGCAAGGAGAAAATGTACTCACTGGCGAGGGGTTTCGTGTCCCTTTCGTGCAATGTAGGGCCAGCCTGCCCTATTTCCACGACCAAGCTACGAGAGAGATGTGGACCGGTATGACGTATCGTACGGCGCGCGTATCTTGAACCAGTCACTGGGGAACATGAATCCTATTTTTATGTATATCTGATAGACGTTTCTGTAGCTCAATGAAGGTGGAACGTCGCTTGAGATTTCATTTCTTCTCCACGATGGGGGGACTAGCAGGGCGAGAGACGGCGGTGGTAGCAGGATGACGTTCAGAAATGGACTGGAGAACGCTGTACGCTTCTTAGAGCAGCCCTGGAAAAGCGATCTCGATAAAGCCGCTAATGATTCTTGTCGTACTCAGGCTTCGGATCTGCGCTCAAGGAGTCCGGACTGTAGAGAAGTGGTGTTGTTAGATTCAGATTCAGGGAATCTGAGGCAAGTCATTACGTACAACATCGATGAAGACGAGAGATGCGTGAACATAGCTTGGATTGGCCATTTTTATTACTGCGGCAACGTATAATACCGGTAATGCTCGGTCCAAGATGATTCCAGCGGAGAACGTGTTGGAAGGATCCGCCGATATGCTGAGACGAGGCGCTGGGAAGGCATCGTGGTATCTCTAGAGAATAAGGCACCTCGTTCACTAGCATCGGACGTGCGCGTGTGTCCTCGGCGTCAAAAAGGTAAAGGTCGCCATGAAATCTAGGAAGGGTCTTGGAAAAATTTTGCACAGGTCGCCGGAAAATCTCCTCTATGATGCGAAGGGGCGCCGTGTCTATCCAGATAAAATTTGAGTACTACGAGCAGAAAATGTCGAAAAGATTACTCGCCAGCAAGAACGCATATGCGACGAATCACCTCGCTTCGCTTCCACCAGAGAACTGACCACTCAAGCGTAGGTACGAGCTCCTGCTTGCAGACGACCTAGGTAGCTGCTTCTCGGCGTCAGACTCGGCTATTCCGAAATGAGATGAAGAGAGACTGTTGAAGGAGAAGGAGACAGAAATGAAGGTTTGTGGGATTGAACACCGGGATAGCAACTAGCGAAATGTTGAATACAGCAGTCAAGAGACAAGGAACTACTCACCAATACACGCGACCCAGTGGGCGTGGTCCTCACGAATTCCCGTTCAATTTCTCTCTAGCTTTGAGCTCATATAGAAATGCAAGGCCAGTACAAAAGAAAATCAAAGAGACAGACAGCAGCGACAGTGATGAAAGTAGACACAGAGAGAGCGACTAGATTCTGGGAAGTGTTACGCGTTGACATCAGTGTGAGATGATCGAGCCTCAAACCCAGCGTGATGGCGGTGGGAACTGGGAGAGCTGGAGTCCGAAAAGGGAACCCGGGATTGACCCGAAACTCAAATAAATATTCCCCGGTTGGACAAGTAAGGCAGAAAAGATGTATGTAGGTCATAGTATGCTGTGTCTCGCATAATGATTTCATGTTCAAGAATCGCAACTTGTACAAGCTTGTACATGACTACTTGGGGTCCGTGGTGACTTTGTCATTCCAGGGTAGTCCATATTGCACGCATTGAAAACAAATTGCAAAATTACAAACCGGTATGATGGATCTGGATTCTGGCTCCTGGATCTAACAATAGACTATAGTTTGGTATACTCGTGATCGGCAAAAGTGATGGCCGCTACCAAATATGGACACGGCCAATCATTATTTTTTCGTTTGTGTAGCTACTTCGCTAATGTCATTCTGCTTCTTTTTCTGATGCCCAAAGACACAATGCGACACAAACATGATGAGGCAGCAAAAAACCAGTTCATTGGTGCTATGCTCGCTACACACAAATTAAATGAAAGTGCCCTTCTCACTGGCATTCCATACGAGACGGCACGAAAAATCTGGCGGAAGTACAGGGAGCGCGGTTCTGTCAAAAATCTACCCCGTAGTGGACGGCCAAAGAAGATTGATGAGCGTACATCACGTCGTCTTGCCCGTGCGGCTGTAAAAAACCGCCGACTGCCACTCAGAGACCTCAGTAACGAAGTCGGTATTGATGCGAGTGAGAAGGTTATCGCCAAGGCCTTGGAGGACCATGGACTGCATCGACGTGTTGCACGGAAACGACCCTTTCTCTCTGCAGGCCAAAAGAAGGCACGAAAAGGATGGGCAAAGGATCACAAGGAGCAGGATTGGAGGAAGGTGGTTTGGTCAGATGAATGTTACGTCCATCTTGATGATAAGACAGGTCGGATTTTTGTGACGCGGCGTGTTGATGAAGAGTTGGACGACAGCTGCGTAGTGCCAACATTTAAGCAGTCTTCCGTGCGCGTAATGGTGTGGGGATGTGTCGCATTGGGGTGGAAGGGGCCGTTAGCTGTTCTCGAGTATCCTGGTGGAAAAAGCGGAGGAATGACAGCAGCTCGCTATCAGGAGCAAGTGCTAGAGGGTCAGTTGAAGGTGTTTTGGAAGGATTTGGAGGAAGCCCGGCCAGGACTTGCCTTCCAGCAAGATGGCGCACCAAGTCATACAGCCAAGACCACCAAACGCTGGCTTGCGCAAAATGACATCCCTCTCCTTCCTCATCCACCAAATTCTCCTGATATCAACCCCATCGAACCAGTCTGGCATGAGCTCAAGAAGCGTCTCCGTGCACTCCCAAGGCATCCGACGAGCACCAAGGCACTGCGAGAGGCAGTTTTGCAGGAGTGGGCCTCAATGCCCTTAATGGATATTGATAAGCATATTGAGTCCATGTCGGATCGGGTCAAAGCTGTTCTCAAGGCAAAGGGAGGTCACACAAGGTTTTAGAGGATGGATAGTTGGTATATTTGGAACGATGGCGACGGTAGATGGCACGATTAGAATTTTTTGTAATCACGGACCTGAGTATCACGCTGCGCCAAATAAGGCATCGGCCATCACTTTCGCCGATCACGAGTAGCACCTACCTGCAAAAACACGACAATATTATGTGGACATGAGTCGACCCAGGTTCGAACTGAGGACCTTCTGTGAACATAGATATACTCCGTATCAGGATGTTAGACAGATGCGATAACCAGCTACGCCATCGACCCATTGAAGAATAAAATTGATCGCTTTCCTCTGAAATTCTTCACAACAGAACGACAATCGATATTTATATGGACTACACTACGACAAAAGGACGGAGAAGGGTAATCAACGCTAAGCAGGTACACGTTAGCACCGAACACCAACTCAGAGAACCAAACCTCACCAGAACGCGTCGAGCACAATCCAAAACCCTCCCTATGCGCGCGCGTAGCACATTTACTCACTGCAAAAACCCCCATCAGTCAGCCCTCCAACAACTTACCCACACAAACGAGCGAACTTACAGGAGGGACAAGGTGATATCACCGTTGACCTTGGCCTGGATAGCGATCTCGACCTCGAGGTTGAGGTCAAGGCGCAGCTTCACGGATGCGGGGGGTGCAGCGGCGCGCTGGGAGCGGCCGACGATCTGTCCGCCGAGGACGGAGGAGGTTTCGGTAGGTGCGAACTGGGTTTGTGGGGCAGACATTGTGATGCTGAAGAGGGAGGGATGCTGGGGTGGGGGGTTTTATACGAGCTAAGCGTTATTATGGATTGCGCCATATTGGTTTATGCTTCCCTCGAAAGAGGAGAGTTGGACCGGGGCGAGAACAACGTTATGGATTGCGCCATGGTGCACGGTGCATTTAGCAACTCGGGTGCCTCGTCGTCGTATATTGGATGAGAAGAGAAGACTAGAGTCGAGAGAGGTTAAATTTCGTGGGTTGTCATTGTCAAACACGTACCAAGTGCGAACACCCGGGTACCTCTTGGGTCGTCTTGTGATTAGTCTCAGGCGGGCGGGGCAAGTTCTTGTTCTCCATTTGGAGATGGAGCGACGAACGGGAACTAGCAGGCAGAAACAGAATGCAGGCACTGTCGTAACAGCCTAGAAGTGGGGTGCTTTCAAGAGAAAAAAAAACTCGAAGTGGTCATGGGAGGAAGAGAAAGAGGCTCGACTCTTGGGTTCCCACGGATGTATTCAGTAGAGTCCTACCACATCAGAAAAATTTTCGTCAACGAGGCAAAGTTGCAAGCTTCCGGATCTATGTATATTCAAATGAAATATCAATGGTTACACGAGCGTTCCCGCGTCCAAGGTGCCGAGTACCCCGCAACGGTAGCCCAAGTAGTTATAAAAACCCTCACCTAGCTGTCCTCTGTCCTCAGCATCACAATGTCTGCCCCACAAACCCAATACGCACCTACCCAAACTTCCTCCGTCCTTGGTGGACAAGTCGTCGGCCGCTCTGAGCGCCAGGCTGTTGCCCCTCCCGCAGCTTTGAAGTTGCGTCTTGACCTTAACCTCGAGGTCGAGATCGCCATCCAGGCCAAGGTCAACGGTGACATCACCTTGTCGCTCCTGTAAGTGTTTTGCTCGTGTGGGCGCGTCGGAGGGCTGATTCGTGGTTTGCAGTGAGTAAATGCGCGTAGCGCATGGGAGATGGAGTCGGCGCGCAGTCGTCCGTTCGAGGTGGGCTTGGTCTGTTGGCGTGCTCATGGGTTTCGTGCTGACGCTTGTTAACAGGGCACAGTCGTGTACCGGTTACATTCTTCTTGTCGTCGTATTAGTGTCTGTACACCGATTAGATACTAATGTGACTGTTATTCTGGGATCATGCATGCAATTGAGATTTTATCAGCAACAACGCGTGTGTTCCAAGTTGAGAGGTATTAAGCTCGACGACTGGAACTAACGGGAATTTCTACTGCGATTGAGAGCATGGTGGTGTAAAACTGACATTGGGCGGCATTTTCCGATCTGTTGTTTCTCTCTCCCGCACCGCGTTCCAACTCTTTCTACTATGCGAGAACTACTGCATCCCTCTCGCTTCTCCCTCCGTTGCGATTATACATCGTCGTGAGAAGGACTAAATTCTTAGAGCGTTGTTGCCGGCGAGCAAGTTTGGTTAGACCACCCAGCCATGTTCGCTACCTCGCTTGTATATCGACAGCACACGCTATCATTCACACTCCTCCTATCGCCCACCATACGTAGGTGGTACGAGACGACCACGGCGGATTCCATTCCTTGACGGACCCTGATGACAAGTGGGAACTGTTTGCTCTGGAGCGCGAGCATCAGAAGATTGAGCTGTCCGCTAGTCATCGCCACGACCCGATACTCGCCGGCCATACCTTTTTTTCCTCCCCAATTGGCGCCGCTCCAATGTCTTCGTGCAAACCCGCGGCGCGCTCTCTCCTCCGGAGCATCATCTGCCTGCCAAAGCCTGCCCGCTCGTGTTCGCGGCTTACGTTACAAGCACATCAATATCGGCAGAGCAAGGGCCTCACAGCGTTCGTGCAGTCCTCGCCCACGGTGATGTCGAGTATAACGCGACACTAGGCCATTCCTTACCACACTCAATGTGCAGGCCGTACCGCAATACGCGCGTCCCTACTTCCCTATTTCGAACATGCAAACTGGACCTCGACGGGAGGTAACTTGCAAGCGGTTTACGAAAGCCTTTGCTAGTCTCGACCTGGTAACCACCACTCGACGCTCCTCCCACACACCCCCGGTCTCCTCCTGGCGCAGTACTTGGTTACGCGCAAAGCCCGCTCTTCCCTATCTCTCTCCATCAAGCATGTGAAAGATGACAGTCCCCATCGAGTCTGCTCTCAAGCTAGTCCCGCCCTATATTCAGTTCTGCGGCAGACTGTAGGGCGACAACGAGAGATCCATACACACGGATAAAAGGAACCGGTGCTTGCTTATTGGGCGTCTCCCGGGATGTGACCAGGTGCAGGGTAGATCGATTCATCTACTGCAGAGAGGATGTATGCGGCGGGGGCCCTTTGGCATCGAGAGCTGCGCTCCAATTTCTGGTACTGTACAGTGGTTCCTTTGTTGTAAATCTAAAACATAATCCACTCATTCTCTTTACATCGCGTCGTCATCTGAGCTCACTCTCAAGGGTACCTCTTTCGAGATGCCGTATCCATTTTTACACGACATTTTTGCCAAGGACGCTTCCACACTCGCGGATAAATGGGTCCGATGCTTTGGCGTGGAGTTCGATTCTCCCGAGGCGCAGTTCTCTCATAGAACCCCGGTGTTCCTTATTGGGACCGCATACCGGTTTTCTAAACTCTAAACTCGGGATGTTTGGATGTTATTTCGGCAAGGGGCATCGTGCCTCATTCTAACAAGCTCATTGTTATGATTCTTTGACCCACGCCCGCTAAAGGGTTTGGATGAGCAAATTGGGAATTCCCTTGTCGCCTGCTCAAGCCCTCGTGCCGTCGCGTCTTTCCTTACCTATTCCACATTCCGTCCTCCACTCTCTGAATTTTCGCACCTAGCAGGATCCCGAGCGTGAAGTCCAATTTATTTATCCAAGGATCCGGACGCCCAGAGAATTGACCGCTCACTCATAACCCCTACCATGCACGTCGATGGCGAAGTTGGTTGTCGTATCTCTCCTCAGTTCGAATCTGGGTCGACTCATGAGGGTCGAGGTTGTCAATATGATTACTTTCGTTTTTGCCTCGTGGACACTGGAGTCGATCGACTGGATTACCATTGAAACTTGACGCTCTGCTCTCGAGTGACGGATATCCCTGGTTTTTATCTCTTCCATCTCGCGACAGACAGAACCGTTTTTCACGACTGTCTAAGACTTAAGTACTAACCGGTTGGAACTTGGCAAAAAGGAATTTTGCCTACAATGTAGGTCTTTAAGTACATCTATGAGTCGGCCCAGGTTCGAACTGAGGACCTTGTGAGTGCATATGGGATGCTACGCAAGGTCCAAAGGTAGCGGTCAACATGTTGGTGTTATATATGGGAGGAGGGGAATTGTAATTTCAAACATATTCCCACCTCCCCCGGAATATGCGGAGATAGATAGATAGATAGATAACCGGACAAGGAGGAAAGGATATTTCCCAATGTAGCTCGGGTTCGCTATGTCTGCACCGCTGTATATGTGAAACTGTGAGACATGAAATTCTTGAAGATGAGGACGTCGGTTTGCATATGACAGACTGCGATCAGTGACTACGCTGAGGTCCTAAACACATTGGTGCGGGGAAGCGAAGGTCCAAGGATTCTGTAGATAGATGGAGCGCTACCTCCACGAAATGATGGTTTGTTTGCCCGTGCCCATCATCGGTAACAACTCAGGAAGGCCAGGAACGACTCAGAATGTGCCGTCGAGGTCGTTTCTCGTCAGTACGAGTGAGGTTGAAGAAGCGTGTACTCCGTAGAAGTGTCAATCTCTATCCGTTCTCCTATCGCTATGGCAACTGAAAGCAAGTGCAGTCGACGAAGAAGAATGCTCCGTGCAGAGAGGTCAGGTGTCATCGCAAAGACAAGAGATGGTGAGGTCGAGAGGTCACTGAGTGTAATGAGGAGAGTCGGGATATTCGCTCTCCATGACGATGATACAAGCATTCATTATCCTGCCGTGGTAGCGCGGATCTGGATAGCTTTTGAGCACAGCAAGGAGAAAACGGCTAACAGATTGCTTACTGGAGAGGAGCTTCGTGTCCCATTCGTGCAAATAAGGGACCAGCCTGCCCTATTTCTACGACCAAGCTACGGGAGAGAGGTGGAACGGCGTGACATATCGTACGACGCGCGTATGTTTGTGTCGAGAGGATCAGTCGACACCTATCGGCCCTTTCGGATGTCACTATTTATAGATGAGTAATTTCCGTTGAATGGCGCAATCGTTACCGTATTTCAGATTTTTATTCCATTGCGCACCTCAGTCTTTTACACCCATTCGAGTGAAGACTGAGGTACGCTTTTTCATTACTTTACTTATCGGTACAATACTCATAACTACGTAGAACGTTGTTCATTGTCAGTTTGAACCTGTCACAGAGCCTGTATTTATGTAGATTGGATAGACGTTTCTGTAGCTCGATGGCGGTGGGACATCGCTTGAGGTTTCATTTCTTCTCCATGATAGGGGGACTAGCAGGGCGAGAGACGTCGATGGTAGCAGGACGACGTTCAAAAAATGGACTGGAGAACGCTGTATGCTTCTTAGAGCAGCCCTGGAAAAGCGATCTCGATAAAGCCGCCAATGTTTCTTGTCGTACTCAAGCTTCGGATCTGTGTTCAAGGAGTCCGGACTGTAGAAGTGGTGTTGTTAGATTCAGATTCAGGGAATCTGAGGCAACTCATTACGTACAACATCGATGAAGACGCGAGATGTCTTGCTGGCAAGATGCGTGGACATAGCTTGGATTAGCCATTTTTACTACTGTGGCGACGTATAACACCGGTGAATGCTCTGTCCAAGATAATTTCAGCGGAGAACGTGTTGGAAGGATCCGCCGATATACTGATCCGAGGCGCTGAGAGGGCATTGTGGTATCTCTGGAGAATAAGGCACCTCAGGAGAGCCGAACTCCGTGTTGATTACTAGCATCGGACGCGTGCGCCCACGAGCGCGTGTCCTCGGCGTCAAAAAGTAAAGGACGTGATGAATTCTAGCAAGAGCAGGAAGGGTCTTAGAAAACCCTCAGCGGGTAGTCACAGAATTTCGTCTCCCGATATATGATACGAAGGGCCGAGGTCGGCGTAAGTGACATTTTCGGGGTCGTGTCTATCCAGACAAAATTTGAGTACGACGAGCAGAAAATGTCGAAAAGATTACTCGCCAGCGAGAAGGCATATCCCATTCACGCGACGAAGTCTAAACTCATCACCTCGTTTCGCTTCCACCACCAGAGACCTGACCACCCAAGCGTAGGTGCGACCTCCTGCTTGCAGACGATCTAGGGAGCTGCTTCTCGGCGTCAGACCCGACTGTCTGCGAGCGAGAATATTCCTTTGGTGGTCCGAGATGGGATGTCTTGCGAGGAGAGATGGTAGGGGAGACTGTCGGAGCAGAACGAGACGGAAAATGAAGGGTTGTTGGATCGAATGCCGTGCCAATAGAAACAGGAAGATAGTAGCGGCATCTAGATGGATGTTAAATACATTATTCAAGATATAAGGAGTCACTCACCAATACATCGTACCGTGTCGCGACCCAAGGCTGCCCAATGAATAGGCTTGATTCGGTGGTGTTCCTCAAGAATTCCCGTTCAATTCCTCTCCCGCTTTGGTATCAGACAACAATTTCATCAAAGGAGAAATGCAAGGCCAATAAAAAAGAATAATGCAGAAAAGGAAACGAACAGACAGCAGCGACAAGTCAGATCAGAGCTGACAGTGATGAGTGTAGAGACAGAAGAGAGATACCACGTGGGAGTAAATTCTTGCCTTTTCCCTTCATGTCGTGCCGCAACTGTGGATTCGTTCCCGAGTCACAGCTACAAAATACCAACCACTCCGACAACCTGGTATCACAAATTCTACGCGGGCAACGACCATTGCTCGACTCTGACCATGCCTTGCTCAACACCGAAATTGTCGAGTTGGAAAGGCTGCAATTGTTGTATGATACCCAGCTTGAAAAGATCCAGTTGCGTCGACGCGCAGTCCTGACAGCCCTCGAAAGTCGCAAATCGATCTATGCTCCCATTCGTCGTCTTCCCCGCGATATTCTCATCGAAATCTTCGATTCTGTGTGTGATTATTGGTGGCAGGAAGCAGATGAGAATCAGAGCCTCCGACGCCATAGTCTAGACATATCCGGGCCTCCTTGGGTTTTGGGTCGCGTCTGTGGGATTTGGAGGGATACATTGCTCAGCTCGCCAGCCTCCTGGGCTCGGAAGCTTGTCGTGCAGGCCCCCTTCTCCAAATACGCTTCCGAGATATTGCAGACCTATCTCGATCACACAGGCGAATATCATCTCAATCTGCAGGTCTCCTGCAGGAAGACGGCAAAAGATGATGAAATCCTGTCTCTGCTTGTTCAATCCTGCCAACGGTGGACAAACCTGAGCATCGACGCTGGCAAGCTTCATATGCCCCATTTCGAATCTATATCGCACTTTCCAGCCCTTCAGACGATTGAGATAAGTATATATGATGGCTATGGCCATGGATATCACTCGGATATGTGCTTGAGTGCCCCGCAGCTATGGCAAGCAAGTCTTCGTGGGCATCAGATAAAGCTACCGCCCGGGATAACCCATCTTTGTGGGTCTATCACTCGTCCAGGAGATTTACACCTTCTTTCGAAGCTACCGAAGCTCAGAAGGTGCCACCTTTGGATGAGACTGCCCACAAGGGAGGCGCCGGTGGTTACGGTGGCACAGCTCACTCACCTCTATGTTGATCACGTCGATATTCTCAATTTCTTATCTGCACCTCTCCTCAGCAGTTTGACCATTAGCCGTATCTTACCTGGGTCATTCTCCGCACAAGAATCTATCACTCATTTCCTCCATCGGTCGAGATGTCATCTCGAGAGTTTGAGCGTTGGCAAGGAAATATTCACATCCGCTACACCTGGTAGAGTGTTTGCATTGGAAGCGTGTTCTACCGTTTCTCGCCTCAAACTCGAGCTTCCTCCACGGATGATCAGCAGCGTTGTCGAGGCCCTCACCTTTCCCTCTGTCCTACCGAACCTACACCATCTCATCTTATGTGTATCACAGTATTCAAAGGACGACCGTACTGCCATCCTCCGCATGGCGCGCTCCCGCTATGATGCAGGAAAGCTGAAATTGGTTGAAGTACAATTTCAGGAGGAAGCGTATGAGTATTTCTGCGAAGAGGATGTACGGGCTCTCACTGGGGACGACTTTGCGATGCGGGTCGAGAAGTGGGATCCACCATGTCAGGACCATTTGTACCTCATGAAGCCAGGGCGATAGCTCTTTCCTCCTGTAGGCTGTGAGTCAGTGGCTGTTATCGCCGTGTGCCCTTCCAGCTGACTGTTTGCTTTCACAGTGTGTAAATGTACTATGTTTTCGGAGAGATCACAATATCAGTATTATTTTGGCGTTCGTGCATCGCGGCCAGCTCGTATTTATCTCAAAACCGCAATAATTCAAGATCCCAGCGTGGAATGCAATCCAGGAACTCGCTCTGAAACAGTACGATCACCAAGCTCATCCTTGGCACATTCGACGGTGTTTTCCGAACTGTATCAGTCCGTTCTTCCAGTTCCAAGTACATCAGTATCTCCTCCAATCGACACGGCGACTCTGGAGCGTCGACCACAGCGGCGTATTCGCCACCCCCTCAATTCTTCAGCAATCTTGATACCCACGGGCGACCTGTTTTGCAACGTCAAGGTCCGATGTATCATCATCCGATGAGCAGGCACTGTGCAACGAAAAGGTGAGGTGGGCATTGGTTATCTCGATTTTCCGCAAGGAAGAACGGGGTCACAACGAGGGCCTCGCTAAAAGGGCCCGACGCTTATTGGCGTGGACTCTCCCGAGATGCAATTGAAATACAGTATAATGCCTGGGCGGGGTCGTTGCCGTCTCTTCGGGGTTGGCATGACCTGATGTCTTCTCAGCGAAGGGCATCTCGGCCCCGCATCGGCGAAGTCCCAGTCTCGATTCTTTGCCTACAGTAGATTGTGGTCGGCGTCGTCTGTCGAAGACAAAGTACTTATGCGATGGGAGATGGATTCTGGGAACGGTGATCTGGCGCATCCAATTTTTTCTATTGACGCCCTCGAGCCAGGAAGGATCCACGTCAAGATTGTTTTTTCTTGCCAACCTCGAGTCTGGAAGGATCCATGTTGATGATAGCATAAGCTGCGTACCTCGTTTACGGTCTCACGTTCTGCGCGTGGTAACTAGTAAGTCCTCATGTCGTGTTGGGCATTTCCATCCATCCTTACTGTGTCCTCGTGATTTCTCATCGTATATTCAAATTACGTATCACTATACTCGATAGTGGGACTAAGTATGCGCATTTTTGCTTTTCAAACTATTCACTCTTCACTCTCCCATCGCTACGGCAACTGAAAGTAAGTGCAGTCGACGAAGAAGAATGTTCCATGCAGAGAGGTTAGGTATCATCGCAAAGACAAGATAGGGTGAGGTCGAGAGGCCACCGAATTTAATGAGGAGTTTAGGGATATTCGCTCCCCATAACGATGAATCCATTATCCCGTCGTGGTAGCGCAGTTCTTGATAGCTTTTGATCAGATCAGAGCACGGCAAGGGAAAAATGTACTTACTGGCGAGGAGCTTCGTGTCTCATGCGTGCAATGTAAGTTCCACAAGGGGCCAGCCTACCCTATTTCCAAGACTCGAACGACGCGCACATGTTTGAGCCAGTCTCTGGGGGAACATGAATCCTATCTTTATGTATCATTGATTGAATAGAAGTTTCTGTAGCTGGATGGCGGCTTGAGAATTCATTCCTTCTCCATGATGGGGGGAGTAGCAGGGTGATGTTCAAAAATGGACTGGAGAACGCTGTACGCTTCTTAGAGCGGCCTTGGAAAAGCTCTCCTTCGGGGTCGTGTCTATCCAGATAAAATTTGAGTACGACAAGCAGAAAATGTCGAAAAGATTACTCGCCAGCGAGAACGCGTATCCCATTCACGCGACGATCATCACCTCGCTTCGCTTCCACCACAAATGTGGGAGACCTGACCGCCAAAGCGTAGGTACGAACTCCTGCTTGCAGACGACCTAGGGAGCTGCTTCTCGGCGTCAGACCTGGCTGTCTGCGAGAAATTTCTTTCGGTGGTCCGAGATGAGATGAAGAGAGATGATACTGGAGACTGTCGGAAGAGACGAGACAGAAAATGAAGGTTTGTTGGGTTGAAGGCCGGGATAGCAACAGGAAGATAGAGGAAGATAGTAGGGGCATCTGGATGAATGTTGAATATTTGAAGTCAAGAGACAAGGAACCACTCACCAATACACCGGAACCTCGCGATCTACCCGATGAGTAGGCATGATTCGACGGTGGTCCTGTTCAGTTCCTTTCCGCGTGCTACGTTGGGCTCAGACAACGATATCATGAAGGGAGAAAGATAAGGAAAATATGCAACAAAAGCGTGGGAATCAAAAGTTAATGAGACCACGTGCTACTCCCTTTCTTTTCTATATTTCAACCCGTAAACTTAGTCGATGTACAGAGACGTGGCGGCGCTTGCTCGTGGTCAGCCCCAGTAGCTATAGTAGGTGTAACGTGCTACTCTTGCCTTCGCCCTTCATCATCATGTCGTGCCTCACCTGCCACGACTGTGGATCCACCAACCTCCTTCCTTCTGAGTCATGTCTCAAAACCATCCAGAGTTCCGACAGCCTCTTTTTGCAAATTCTACGCAGGCAACGACCATTGCTTGACTCTGACCATGCCTTGCTCACCGCTGAAATTGTCGAGTTGGAACGGCAGCAATCCGTGTATGCTGCTCAGCTCGAAGAAATCCAGTTACGTAGACGTGCAGTCCTGACAGTCCTCGAAAGTCGCAAATCGGTCTATGCTCCCATTCATCGTCTTCCCCGCGATATTCTCATCGAAATCTTCGATGATGTTTGTGATTCTGGGTGGCAGGAAAAAGAGCGGGACGTACACTACAGCCTAGACGTATCTGGGCCTCTTTGGGTTTTGGGTCGCATCTGTGGGTTTTGGAGAGATACATTGCACAGCTCGCCAGTGTCATGGGCTCGGAAGCTTGTCGTGCAGCAGCCTTTCTCCAAATACGCTCCCGAGATATTGCAGACCTATCTCGAGCACACGGGCGAACATCTTCTCAATCTGCAGGTCTCCTGCAGGAACTCGGCAAAAGACAATGAAATCATGTCTCTTCTTGTTCAGTCCTGTCAGCGGTGGAAGAACCTGCGCATCGATGCTGATAAGTCTTATATGCCACATTTCGAATCTATCTCGCACTTTCCAGCGCTGCAGACGATTGACATAAATTTCTATAATGCCCACGGACCTACATATCTGTCGGACGTGTGCTTGGGTGCCCCGCAGCTATGGCAAGCAAGTCTTCGCGGGCATGGGATCCATCAGATAAAGTTACCGTCCGGGATAACCCATTTTTCTGGGTGCATCATTTGTCCAGAAGATTTACACCTTCTTTCCCAACTACGAAACCTCAGAAGGTGTCACCTTTGGATGAAACACGCCATGGCCACACAGGAGGTGCCGGTGGTTACAGTGGCACTCACTCACCTCTATGTTGATCGTGGGGATACTCTCAAATTCTTATCTGCGCCTCGCCTCAGCAGTTTGACCATTAACCCTATCCAACTAGGACCCCGGCCATCCTCCGCACAAGAATCTATCACCCGTTTCCTCCATCGATCGAGATGTCATCTCGAGAGTTTGAGCATCGGAAAGGCAGTATTCACACTAGACACTCCTAGCAGAATGTTCGCATTGGAAGCGTGTTCTACCATCTCTCGCCTCGAACTCGAACTTCATCCACAAATAATCAATGGCATTGTCGAAGCTCTCACTTCCCCATCTGTCCTACCGAACCTACACCATCTCATTCTGTGTTTATCAAAGCCTTCAGGGGACCAGTATGACGCCCTACTCCATTTGGTGCGCTCCCGCCGTGATGCAGGACTGCTGAAAGTGGTTGAAGTACAATTTAAGGCGGAAGGGTATGAGCATTACTGGGAAGAGGATATCCAGGCTCTCAACGGGGACGACTTCGAGATGCGGGTCGAGAAGTGGGATCCACCAGGTCGGGACGTTTACTTGCGGTACCTGCCTTGAGGTCAGGGCGATAGCTTTTCCCTCCTGTGAGTTACCGGCTTTTATCATTGTGTGTCCTTCCAGTCGACCATTTGCTTTCACAGTATGTGAATGTACCATGTTATCAGAGAAATAACGATATCAGTATTATTTGCGGTCAGATTTTATTGCTCTTATACCACAATAATTCGGGATCCCAGCGTAGAAAGTGGGCCCAGCGGTCAGGAACTCGTTCTGAAGCGGCACGATCACCTGGCTCATATTCGGCACATCATTCGACGGTATTTTCCAAATTGTATCGGTCCGTTCTTCCAGTTTCAAGTACAACGGAATCTCCTCCAATTGGAATGACGACTTTCTCGAGCGTACACCACAGCAGCGTATTCGCCACGCCTCAGTTTTCCAGTCACGTCAATATCCATGTACGACCTTTGTTGCACCTTTTTGCTGAGTCGGTATCTTAAGGCTATGTACCGCCGTCCAACAAGCGGGCGCTGTGCAACGAAAGGGTGAGGCGGGTATCCATTATCATTATCTGCCGGGAGGAAGAACGGGTCACAACGAGGGCTTCGCTAAAGGGGTCCGGCGCTTATCGGTGTGGACTCTCCCGAGATGCAATCGAAATACAGTATGGCTGGGCGGGTCGTCGCCGTCTCTTCGGAGTTGGCATGACCTGATTTCGAAGGGCGTCTTGGCCTTGCATCAGCGAAGTCACAGTCTCGATTCTTTGGCCTACGCCCACAGCAGATTGTGATCGGCGTCGTCTGGTGAAGACAAAGTACCTACGCGATAGAAGCTGGGACCGATAATCTGGCGCATCCATTCTTTTTTCTGAACCTCGAGTCTGGACGGATCTATGTTGATGATAGCATAGTCTGCGTACCTCGTTTATGGTCTCACGTTCTGCACATGGTCACTAGTAAGTCCTCATGTCGTGTTGAGCCTTTCCATCTTTCCTTACCTATGCCTTCTGGGAAGGCGGCGGTTTCTCATCGTATCTTCGAATTACGTATCACTATACTCGATAGTGGGACTACGCGCTTCTTTGCTTCCCAAATCTAATACGCGATACCTCAGGAATATAGAAGCTCGCTGAGGACTTTGATGGCGAGTGTGCTCATCAGAAGAACGCAAATCCCCTCGAAATTTGCATACAGCACGTTTCTATGAAACAAGTCAACCTTACGGTCGGAAGTGTCTCTCTTCTTCTAATTTAACACCGTGCAGTGACGACGAGGCACCCGAGTTGCTAAAGACACCATGGCGCATCCTAAAAACGTTGCCCGCGCCCGGTCCTACTCGTATTCGTATAAAAGGAGAGCCTGGACGGATTTCTTTCTTCAGCATCATCATGTCTGCCCCACAAACCCAGTACACACCTACCCAATCTTCTTCCGTCCTCGGTGGACAAATCGTCGGCCGCTCTGAGCGCCAAGCTGTCGCACCCCCCGCAGCTTTGAAGCTCCGTCTTGACCTGAACCTCGAAGTCGAGATCGCCATCCAGGCCAAGGTCAACGGTGACATCACCTTGTCGCTCCTGTAAGTGTATTGTTTTGACGCGTTGTCGGACTGATGGTTTGATTTACAGTGAGTAAATGTGCTGCTCGCATGGGAAGATGGAGTCGGCGTACAGTCGTCCGTTCGAGGTGGGATTTGTCTTTTGGCGCGCTCGTCGGTTTCATGTTGAGACTTGTTAGGACACCGTGTACCGATCACATTCTTCCCGTCGTCCTTGGTTAGCAGTGTATTAGTGTCTCTACCTATCAGATACGAATATCAGTGTTATTCTGGGATCACACAATGAAGGCTTTACAACACACGCACCTAATTCTCACATCGAAAACCTCTGAAGCGTGCCTGAAATCTCGCTGTGAAGAGGAGAAGCTCATCGTCGAGGATGTCGACGCAAATACGATGGGTAAATTTGGCGTTTTTGAAGTGAATACCGACCATTATTACCGAGCCCAGAGTTTCTCCAGTTCTATGCCAAGTTTGAGTGGGAATCTGGACAGAACAGATGTCCATAATGCTTTTGTGTTATCGCACTGGAAGCACTGCATTGCTAGAGTAGAGTAGATGGGCCAAGAAAGATGTTCTTCATACTGCTCTCAGGATACGTGGGTAAGCATGTCCCCACAGCTTGGACTGGCCTTCGTCATTACTCGTTAAAACGCATAACATTGGTGAATCCTCTGTCCGAGCCAACTACAACGGAGAGTGTTGAAGGAATCCGCCGATGTAATGAATTTAAGACGCTGAGAAGATGTCCGGGTATCTCTGAGAGCGCACAGAAGAAGTCGCCTTGGGAGAGTGGAAAGCACCGGACCTGTGCGCCCACGTGCGTGTCTTCGAGGTCAAAAGAGCACCAGACGATATAAATTCGGGAAAGAGCGGAAAGAATCTTTGGAAAAAACCTGCCGCCGGAAAACTAGCGCAGGTAAGAGAAATGGCGATAGCTATTGGGATTTCTTCTCCCAGGATATGATACGAAGGACCGAGGTCGTCGTAACAGTGTTGAGGTCGGTATCTATCCTAATAAACTTTGAGTACACGAGCAGAAAATGTCAAAAAGATCACTCACTGGCGAGAATGAACGGCCCGTTTCACGCGAGCAAGTCAAAAGTCATCGCCTCGTTTCGCTTCCGCCACATAAGTGGGGAACCAGACCGCCCAAGCGTCTCATATACAGGTACGAGCTCCTGCTTGTAGACGACCTAGGAGCCGCTTCTCGGCAACAGACCCGGCTGGCTGCGAGAACATTCTTTCGGTGGTCCGAGATGAGATGTATTGCAGAAAAGAGATGGTACGAGAGACTGTCGGAGCAGAACGAGACGGAAAATGAAGGATCGAATGCTGTGATAGCAACAGGAAGATAGTAGCGACATCTGGATAATGTTGAATACAGTAGTCAAGATACGAAGAGTCACTCACCAATGGCAATACATCGTTGCCGACCAGTACCGTGTCGCGACTCACTGCCCAATGAGTAGCCGTGATTCGATGGTGTTCCCTCACGAACTCCCGTTCAGTTCCTCTCCAGCTTCCAGCTTTGGCATCCAGACAACGATTTCATGAAAGGAGAAATTCGAGACCAACATAAAAGAATGATGCAGAAAAGTAAACGGACAGCAACGACAAGTCAGATGAGACCTGATGAGGGTACTAGTAGAGAGAGGGAGAGGCAGACCACGTGCAAGTAGATTCTTGCCCTTGCCCTTCATGTCGTGCCGCAACTGTGGATTCGTTCCCGAGCCACAGTTACAAAATTTAAATACCGAGAGCTCCGACAGCCTGGTATCACAAATTCTACGTGGGTCACGACCATTGCTCGACTCTGACCATGCCTTGCTCAACGCCGACATTGTTGAGTTGGAACAGCGGCAATCCTTGTATGATACCCAGCTTGAAGAGATCCAGTTGCGTCGATGTGCAGTCCTGACAGCCCTCGAAAGTCGCAAATCGATCTATGCTCCCATTCATCGTCTTCCCCGCGATATTCTCATCGAAATCTTTCATTCTGTTTGTGATTCTTGGTGGGAGGAAGCAGATGATGATTGGTTTTGGACAGACGAAAACCGCCATAGTCTAGACGTATCCGGGCCTCTTTGGGTCTTGGGACGTGTCTGTGGGCTTTGGAGGGATACGTTGCACAGCTCGCCAGCGTCCTGGGCCCAGAAGCTTATCATGCAGGACCCTTTCTCCAAAGACGCTCTTGAGATATTGCAGACCTATCTCGAGCACACGGGCGAACATCTCCTCAATCTGCAGATTTTTGCGGCGATTCTGCAGGAGATCACGAAATCCTGTCTTTGCTTGTTCAATCCTGCCAACGGTGGAAGAACCTGCGCATCTGCGCTTCTCAGTTTAATATGCCCCATCTCGAATCTATCTCGCAGTTTCCAGCACTGCAGACGATCGACATACGCATCCATGATGTCTATGGCTCTGATTATCACTCGGACGTGTGCTTGGGTGCCCCGCAGCTATGGCGAGCAAGTATTCGCGGGCATATCCAACAGATAAAGTTACCGCCCGGGATAACTCATTTCACTGGTTGTATCACTTGTCCGGAAGATTTACACCTTCTTTCAAAACTACCGAACCTCAGATGGTGTCACCTTTGGACGAACCTGGCCTCCAAGGAGGCGCCGGTGGTTACAATGTCACAGCTCACTCACCTCTATGCCAAGGACATGGGTATTCTCGACGTCTTATGTGCACCTGTCCTCAGCAGTTTGACTGTTATCGCACAAGGATCTCAGCCACTCTCCACACAAGAATCTATCACCCGTTTCCTTCATCGATCGAGATGCCATCTCGAAAGTTTGAGCGTCGGCAAGGCAATACTCACATCCGCTACACCTAGTAGAGTGTTCGCATTGGAAGCTTGTTCTACTATCCATTTCTCGGCTCAAAGTCGAGCTTCCTCCATGGATGACCAGCAGCGTTGTCGAAGCCCTCAGTTCTCCCTCTGTCCTACCTAACCTACACCACCTCATCCTATGTATATCTCAGGATCCAGAGGACGGGTGGGAAACTATACTCCATGTGGTGCGCTCTCGTCGTGATGCAGGACTGCTGAAACTGGTTGAGGTACAGTTTGAAGAGGAAGGATGTGAGTATTTCTATGCAGAGGATATCTGGGCTCTCACTGGGGACGACTTTGAGATGCGGGTTGAGAAGTGGGATCCACCACGTCAGGACCATTTGTACCTGTGGCACCTGTCTTGAGGTCAGGACGATAGCTTTCCCTCCTGTGAGTTCCTGGCTTTTGCCGTCGTGTGCCTTCCAGCTGACTGTTTGGTTTCACAGTGTGTAAACGTACTATGTTATCGAAGAGATCACAATATCAGCATTATTTTGGCGTTCGTGCATCGCGGCCAGCTTGTATTTGGCTTAGACCGCAATAATTCAAGATCCCAGCGTAGGACGCAGTCTAGGAACTCGCTCTGAAGGGCACGATTACCAGGCTTGACCTCGTCACATCATTCGACGGCGATTGCTGGACTCTATCGGTTCGTTCTTCCAGTTCTAAGTACAACGGTACTCTCCAATTGACACGGCGACTTTCTCAATAGACCACAGCAGCGTACTCGCCATCTCCTCGATTCTCCGGCAACATCGATACCCATGGGCGACCGTCTTTGCAAGCATCAAGATCCTGGATCTGATGTATCGTCGTCCAACAAGCAGGTGCTGTGCAACGACAATGGTGAGGTGGGTACCTATTGTTCTTATATACCGGGAGGAAGAATCAGGTCACAACGAGTGCTTCACTAAAGGGGTCCAATGGTTATTGGCGTGAAGTTCGCCTCTCTCTCGATGTAATCGAAATGGCCAGGCAGGTCGATGTCGTTCCCTCGGAGGTGGCATGACCTGATCTCTTCTCAGCAAAGGGTGTCTCGGCCTCAAGTCGTAGTTTCGATTCTTTGACCTACAGCCACAGCAGATTGTGATCGGCGTCGTCTGGTGAAGACACAGGGCTTGCATACTATGGGATATAGAGGACGGGAGCGGTGATGTGTCGCATCGGATTCTTTTTCTTGACGCGCTCGAACCTGGAGGGATCCACGTCGATCATAGCCTAGTCAAGAACCCTTCCATGTGCCTCCCGGAGGATCCTTCTCAAGCGCATGCACTGGTAGCTGAGAATCTATTTTCACGTTGGGCTGCGACGTTCAGGTGTATTGGCTTGCAGTGCTTAAATCTCGAGCTCGTCTTCCCAGGTGACCACTAGGTGGCGCCTGCAAATCAACATCAGAGTGTTTCCTTCTGCGAATCTCTGAAGACGGACACGAGCCGAGGAAGACGAAGGAAGCACATAGGTCGAGAAAAACCATCCAAATGCTACCGTTGATTTTATAAATGGCCTGCTCTCCATTTTCATCTTGCGCGGCCTAATTCAATAGACAGACGTGTTTGTCTTTTCGCATCTCTCTTTCCTCCAATGTACCCGGACATTGACCGGGTCACGAACTTCTGTGTTGACAGTGCAGCATTCGCGTTAACCGACGTCAGCTACTTGCAAGCGAATCCAGTTAGAAGGTCACTAGGATCCGACTGATACAGCAGTACAAACATCGATTTCTCTCATACGAACATATCACAACTGGAATCTGGGAAACACTTGGTACAAATAGAAGCAACCATTGTTGAAAATCCTGCACGAGTCCGCTCTTCTTAGTCGACCGTGGTGAGGGTCCAGTGGTTCTCCTTCCCTTGGATCTGGCCTCCGCTCTTGACTTGGACCTGTATACGATTAATCCTCAAATTCGCATTCTCAACAAGGATGTGGCAGACAGCAGACTTACGATTGGGCCGATGTCGCTTCCCGTATACAAATACAGGTCCTGACCTTTGGGAACAATCCTGACAGACAAGACGGTGCGTTTAACGGATAATCTGATACAGCTAACAACAGACTTACACATAGGGCCCGGTCTGAGTGGTATTGACCTGCCAGGTCGCAGGCGTGCTAGACCAGACAAGCTTACTGCCCGATATAGCGTTCTGTTATATTCGAGATTGGACAGAGTCGACGATCGAAGGGTTGAAGGGAAATACCGGAGGCAAAGCAATATACAATCCGCTGAGGCCCTGGATGGTGACATCGGTGATAGCGGGTTGAAGGGCCTGGCTGAAGGTCAAGGTCTGCGACATGGTCAGTCAGTATTAGATGGTACTCCTGAACATCAACGACAACTCACAGCGCCATCAGGGATGCCGCCGCTACCATCGGCTGTAGCGACAATCTGGCCGGGTACATCACACTTGGTGCTGGTGATATAGTACTTAGTGGCAAGACTTTGAGAGGTGTAGTTCTGAGGCATGGTTTTTTGTTGGTGAATTCAGGAGGGGAAGTGTGAGGATGCTAAGAGGCGAAGGACTGCGATTTTATACTGCTGTGGGTGAGCCAAGTCTCGAAGTAGATGAACATGACGATTCTCTGTGTTGACATATTTTTCTAAGGACTACTCAAGGCTCCGTCGACCTACAATGTATGTATAGCTTACAGCATCCTATGAAGATATCATGTTCGTATGGCGATATTCCGGTCTGGTCGCCATTGGTGACTTATTGAATGTTGCGAGAGTCATCACATTGGTGTAGGGTTCTGTAATAATTCTCACTTCGCCGTCTATTCTCGTGGTAGTTAATATAATTGCAGCACGTTCATGTGACCTTCCCTTCGTACAGTGACAGCTAATACTATGACGCCAAACCTCGATGTGATTTTTAGACCTTACCTAAACTCGGGACTCTGTTCTTGCGGCATCGCATCGCAATTCTCTCTTCTTGAACACATAACAGAGGTCACCTGTATACGCTACCCCACTGTGGTACCATCCAGGCATATTCAACATCTGGATGTCAAGCAACCTCTCATCAATTGGGGGTGCCTCGTGACAAATAGACTCCCTACGACAGATCTCATTGTACGTTCTGTTGGAATTCCGGGTATTTCAACTTTGCGAGAAACTGGATTTGAGTGTGCGAGACCCCTGCATCTATGTGCCTTCACTGCTGGAGCCGGTACATTCTTCAGAACAGAAACAGGTACTCTAAAAATGTCGTGACTTCTCATTCCCTTTGTATGCAGCATAAATAGCCCATGGGAACAGAAAACGCAATAAGAATTTTATCCCCTTTATTGCTCCTTTCGCGTATCGAAAGCAACTTCTTTTTTCCAAATGAAAAGTGGTTTCCTTTGTTCTGACCACGGGGGCACCCTTTCATCCCGTTGTCCCCGGTTTTGTTCCTTCACCTCAAAGAGTAAGGAAATTATTTCATCTTTCAACTCATTTGTACCAACTCATCTTTATGATTAAAGTTCAACATAAAATGTTAGAACATTCTGAGGTCGCAAAGAAAATGTACTCGCTACAGCAGTGCTTCTTGGTACCAAGCACCGTCGTGTATCACTACTAGTACGTGACCTCTTGGCACACTCCACCCCTTGTAATACCCTATGCCCTTTGTCAAAAGAGAATCAATAGTGAGCATGATCAACTCCTCTTTCCCTCCACAAGGCAAAGGTACGACAAGTTCAGTGTCGCGTAACCTCCCTTGTAGGTGCAGAGCTTCCAATGATCCTGTCAAAAAGCGTCATTCAGCTGCGATCCTATCACGCGCTTTAGTAAATGGAGTTATTGCGGGTGCAGTTACCATGGCGGGACCCACTTTTGCGTGAAGGGATGAATGTTCACTTCTTCCTTGAGGCGTTCTGAAATATTACCCTGCTCTAGGCAGAGTTTTGGAGTAAAATCATATCAGCACCTTCCAAAGGCGACACTGCGACCATGTGATAATTTCCAGGTTGAGACGGATTGCGACGAGTATGAGATTGGTAGCAATAAGACTAACACGAATGAGATATCTCAATGTCTTTGAGGTAGTGGTCAAAGAGAAGGATGGGGTAGCACTGTCTAAATTTATCGGAGTAGTCTATAGAAAGCAGAAAGACGTACATGCGTCGTCAACTGACGAAGGATTGACATACAAATGTCCAGAAATCATTGCTTACAGTCATCCACGGTGGCACAGACTGACAGTCATCGGACTGGAAAATCACCGTACAAACTGTGCCACTGTACGAAGGGAATGTCACATGAACGAACTGCAATTATATTAAGTACCGCGAGAAAAGATGGCGAAGTGAGAATTATACAGTCATTACATTGGTGTATGACTCTGGGTTTGAATGCTAGGGTTCTGTCGCAATGTTGACGACCAGATCGGAATATCGCCATACGAGCATGAGATTTCTCCATAGAATGCTGTAAGCTATACATACATTGTAGGTCGACGGAGCCTTGAGTAGTCCTTAGAAAAATATGTCAACACAGAGAATCGTCATGTTCATCTACTTCGAGACTTGGCTCACCCACAGCAGTATAAAATCGCAGTCCTTCGCCTCTTAGCATCCTCACACTTCCCCTCCTGAATTCACCAACAAACAACCATGCCTCAGAACTACACCTCTCAAAGTCTTGCCACTAAGTACTATATCACCAGCACCAAGTGTGATGTACCCGGCCAGATTGTCGCTACAGCCGATGGTAGCGGCGGCATCCCTGATGGCGCTGTGAGTTGTCGTTGATGTTCAGGAGTACCATCTAATACTGACTGACCATGTCGCAGACCTTGACCTTCAGCCAGGCCCTTCAACCCGCTATCACCGATGTCACCATCCAGGGCCTCAGCGGATTGTATATTGCTTTGCCTCCGGTATTTCCCTTCAACCCTTCGATCGTCGACTCTGTCCAATCTCGAATATAACAGAATGCTATATCGGGCAGTAAGCTTGTCTGGTCTAGCACGCCTGCGACCTGGCAGGTCAATACCACTCAGACCGGGCCCTATGTGTAAGTCTGTTGTTAGCTGTATCAGATTATCCGTTAAACGCACCGTCTTGTCTGTCAGGATTGTTCCCAAAGGTCAGGACCTGTATTTGTATACGGGAAGCGACATCGGCCCAATTGTAAGTCTGCTGTCTGCCACATCCTTGTTGAGAATGCGAATTTGAGGATTAATCGTATACAGGTCCAAGTCAAGAGCGGAGGCCAGATCCAAGGGAAGGAGAACCACTGGACCCTCACCAATGTCGACTAAGAAGAGCGGATTCGTGCAGGATTTTGTACCAAGTGTTTCCAAGATTCCAGTAGTGACATGTTCGTATAAGCAGAAAATCGATATTTGTGCTTCCGTGTGTTTTTGTATCAGTCGGATCCTAGTGTGACCTTTTAACTGGATTCTCTTCTGGAGTAGTCCGATGCCGTTTAGCACAAACGCTGTAGTGTCAAGACCGTCCATGGCCTAGTTGATGACCCGGGGCATACATGACAGAAACACGTTTGCGGATGCTTGTCTGCTGGGAGGGGTTGTGCGATGAAAAGGTACGCTTGGCGAGTTGAGCTTCAATAGACACGAGGAGCTGAGCAAGCAACAAACAAAAGATGAGCCATTTCTAATTGCAGCAAGTAGCCAAAGCGTTATTGAGCGAAAACTTTACACAAGCTTCAAACAACGAAGAACTAACCGGGAACCGTACATGCAACCCATCCATGCTGTACTTCCCTTTGCAGTGCAGCTTCTTCTCTTCGCCGTGCCTCCAGCTTTTCCTGTCTCTCCCCTTCTTCCCTTCGCTGCGTCTCTAGCTTCCCCGTCTTTCCCTTGCGACGACGGCTTCTGCGACGTATCGAGCGGCTTCTTCCCTTCGCATCGGTTTTTCCTTCTCTCTACAATTCAAAATCAGTATAGGCCCAACATTGAGATACATGGAAAAGAGCACCTTTCTCCTCTCCTTGATATCCCTGCCACTCGCCCAAAATAGGTTTGGGCCAACTGTTCCGAGGTACCAGAAGGGCGCATTAGGATACTCGACACCGAATCTCTGACTATCTTCATCCTCCCAGGTCTTCCATACGTTTATCCCCCTCAAGTGGCGCTTTAGTGTATTTCCCCGCCCGGCTGCGTCTCTAGGATGATGTTATAAATTACCCGAGCATACCAGTCACACTGGAGACTGAGGATGCTGTATTCATCGGCGGCATCACTGGCGACCATGGTGATTATCGCAGCCGCCTCTGCCAAGAATGTGTTACGATTTTTCCATTTTCCTTATCTTATCTCTCGAGCGCCTATCTAATCATATCTTATCTTCGGCGCTCATCGCTTATCTACCGGATACCGGACCGCGGCTGCGTCATAGCCTACGTCATCGACACGACTCTAACGAACGACTACCGGACCTTTACTACGGCTTGCGATGCTCGCTCGCCTAGCACGACTTCTCTTACGTTTGACGAACGGTTCCCTTGCGGTAACCACAGACATTGACCTATTCTTAGCATACGACGTTTAGTATATAAGTAGTATAGTTCTCGACTGTATATCCTTAGTCTCGAACTAAAGTTTATCTACACTTTGCCAATACCGCGATTAGCACCAATTGACTAAGCGCTAATACGAGTGATTGACCGAACGCGAGTCAGCTCTATACGCCTTACATAATAAGGTCACATGTCAGGCAGAGCCTAACAATTAGTTCGCGACTTCCTCTCCTCTTCCTCCGTGTCCACCACGACCAAGAGGACCCCACCCCATGAACGAAGATAGTACACACC